>QRDG01000018.1:1795314-1853397 GCA_012064385.1 Puccinellia tenuiflora | reverse complement strand
ATGATCGTTAGTTTTCTTCCGTCTGTACATAACACAAATGCAGAAACAGGCAACCAACAGAGCCAAGAAACCAGAAACAGCTCCACCAACGATTGGTGGGGCACCAGCTGTATTAGAATTTCCATCACGATTTTGCTTGAACGTAGGGTTGACACCAGCAAGATTATTATTGCTATTATCTTGTAGCTTGAAAACCTCCAGCCCATTCAGAATCGCATTTGTATATTGTGGGTTGGAGCTGACATCAGGATGGAGTGCCACCCACAGATCTGTCTGACCATAACCAACTGTGACAATGATGTAGTTGGTGTAAAACGGTATACCGATTCCCCCGCTCCACGCAATGACATCCATTGGCGGTGCAGTCTGATTATTGATGTATATGAAGAATCTCCGCTGGTTCTCCTTGGTAATTGAGGACTGGATCTCACAGAAATGAAACCTCAAAAGGTAATAGAACCCTGCATCAATAGGCAAAACCCATGTAAGGTTGTACCTTAAGTTGGTGTGTGCATCAATTCCCATGGATCTTGCCGTCTCATAGACATACACTGGTGCTATGTAATCTGGCATGCTAAGCGGGTAACTGATTGTGACATTGCTGTCTCTGAAGAAATTCACACCATCTGAAGGTCCATAAATATATGGGGAGTCCTCTTCCCATGAGCGATAAAAGCCGGAATCATATTTCCCGGAGGTAGTCACACCCCCAACATTAAGCCGGTACATTGTTTGAAAGCCTATGTCAGAGGAAACTGGGATTAGATCTGGGTTCCCACCATTCACAAATCTTGGCACCGGTGTCGTGAAAATGTCAGGAGTGGGCACAACCTCAATGCCATTTATAAACGCGTAAGACCCAATGTGGGATGATGATGGGGAAAATGTGACATAAAGCCCACCTGAAGTAACGTTCAAGGAGTACTCATGGATGAGATAAGTGCGTCCCATGACCTGAGCAGTCTGGGAAGGATTGAAGTCATTTAGAAGGCTATGGATCCCTGCAGTTACACTAAAGAAGGCATCTGCAGCAGAATGTTCACCATAAGCACTTGGATAGAAGTAGAGCCGAAGGAACACGCGGCCAGGGTCAATTCCAAATACATATGAGTAATTCGAAGTGAAGATACGAGCAGTCATGTAAGGCACTGGAGAGGGAAGCGAAGGGTCTAGGTATGACGCCTTGGATGGAAAGCCAGGAAGAGCTAGCCCCAAGTTAGCATCCCCTTCCCATATTCGGCCATCAGAATCATTGGCACTGCTGGTGGCACCACATCTCAGGCGGATTTGGTGAGAGCCTTTGGAGGCGTCAGACACCACGGAAAACAACAAGAGAGCAATTAGTGGGAGGCATATGTGGGCAAATAGTAGTTGGATTGGGCAGGCCATAGTGCCTGGTGTCTTTCTGTCTGTCGAGATCAAATGTCTGAGAGTTTCTGTTGTTCTTTCATGTACAAATGTACCAAGCAAGAAGATTGGACTAAGGCATTGTTGTAGCGATTCAGGAAAGAGTTAACAAACATAGTTGATTTTTGCATACTGTTCTTTGTCGCAAATGCGCAACAAGATAGCTAGACACCCCCACCTGAATATGCAGAAAAATAATCAGTTGCAAAATGGGTGAGGACCGAACTGAATTGCGCTGATATTAGTCAATAAGAAAATGATCCATCACAGCACTTTAATAAATTTATAAACCCTACAAGAACAACAGAAAGCTAATAATTTAACTCAAAACAAATCAAGGTGGCATGTTGTTGTTAAATGGGATTGGCAGATCTGTTTCTGGTCATGCATCCTATATACTAAAAAGGTATATTACGATTGCCATAAAGATTAAATAATTTCCATTCAAATTACCAGGTTATAAAATTTATGAGAACCTGCTCAGAATCAGGGTTTCAAATCCAAACGATAATAAGATGGTTACCACAAGGAAATGGTAATCTCTGTGAGTGCAGGGTGAACAAGTCCTCAACACATAATTGAACTTCAAAATTTAAAACTGAAACCGCAGAACAATAATTCCGAGCAGGAACCTGGTGACTCCAGGCGATAACCTAGGAAAATACGAAATTCAAAGGTTGTGTTCATATTTGTCTAATCAAATCACTTAGGCAAATACCGTTTCGGTTGCAGCCAGACAATAAGAATTTATTGCCCAAACTCTTTTAGATGAGAGAACCTTCTCAAAACTAAAGAGATTAACCATTTGACTGTTCGATCATAGTTTCTACCTCTTATCTGACTAATGATTTTATGAAAATACCTTCATGGATATGGCTAGCGCTGCTTATAATTCACGAATTTATCTTACCGGTAATCCACCTAAGAATTACGTAGGCACTAAATCTTGAGAGTTGAGAAAGGTCTGCAACTAAGACACAATTCGTAGTAGATTGAAGGTAGGTTAAAGCATAAAAAGTTACTACAAAGGTTTAGCAACCATTATTTAGCAATCTATTATAAAATAAACAAGGTTAGCACACATAAAGATAGCAAACCCGAAGGAGATCAGAAACAAAGAGAAGTGAACACAGAAGGAAATGGAGAATTCACAAGCTTAGATTTACCTGATAAGATAGCCGAAGTTGCAACTTCCCAGGGAAAAGGAGGCTGAGCATCTACATGAGCATGATACATTGGCAGAGTAGCTACGCCTTGGGTTTGGTGAAGTGATAATGCGATGGTTGGAGGGGGAAAGGGAGGATATATGGAGTGTATTTTGACAAACAAGTACCTATACTTTTCACAAAATTAGATGAACAAATATTTAAATTTCTTTACATGTTTGTACTAACTTAGTACAAAATGAGCGACACTTTTTATGGATTGGAGGGAGTACTGTTTTCAGCACATCAAATTTATGTGTACTATGAACATCAGATTGTTATACATCATGGTTACAAAATAAGTTATCATTTTCCTACTTAACAATTAATTGGTTTGTCATCTCACCCTTTATATGTTGGATTTTCGTGTGAAGACAAGGACATGAATGTAAGGATATATATTAAAAAGGGCAAAATGAAATATTTAAGAGGACTAAAAAAACAAACAAGATGAAGACCCATACTCCGGTCAATGGCTGGCCAGCAGCTTTCATGACTGACTTATGTTGGACTGAATGGCATGACATCTCAGAACTGACAACATAGAAAGTGATTGTTTTCCTTCATTCTTGGATTTACAATTTCCAGCTAAGAAACCAATATGATGAATGACTTTGATTATTTCTACTAGTCATCAACCCGTGCTCCTACGCGGGGTAGCTATTTCGAAACCCGCCAAAGTAATAAAGTATCTTTATCACTTATTACATGTGAAACTTACAGGAATTGGTATATAGTCAAATTAAGTTAAGGATTACACATACGAAACATTACCCCCAAAAACATGTAACAACTTATACTTTTTAGGGGAAATCTCGGTGGTCACCCTGTATATAATAAGGTCATAATGAACATCGTTATCAAATCTGTTTTAACATTATCTTCTATCTTACGAAATCCAAGATACGTGATAGGATGAAGTACTTTAGCATAAAAAAGGAAACTTACAGAAAATACTGAGCGGTGATCAGAGAAAAACAAAAGCAACATAATTTTATTTTCTAAGAAAGTATCATAGAAAACCACCAGCAGCAACATTTACAATGATCATATGATGACCCCGTGAATTTGTGCATGATAACTAAAATGTTCAACCTGCAACACCCAGACTATTATGTTAATCAAGCTAACTGGTTGTTCCGGTGGTGACTGCCTAATTCTTAAAAGAACTATCAGCAACCAGCGTCACAATCAAAATAAATTCTTGGTGCATTACAGAAAAATTACGAAATAGTACTGAAGTGAATTCCTGCATGCTTTGTTTAGTGAATTTACCTAGTCCTAAAGGATCATTGTATAACTGCATCTGAGGCAAACACAGAAATAATTGTAAAGCAGAAGTAATAATTTTTTTCATCAAGCTTCATGTACACACAAGTGGCAGGAGCTTACAGACATATCAGCCTTTGGGAACCTAAGAACACCTTCACTGCAATTTGTCTCTGAAATTTAGTTCAGTAAAATGTTAGACGAAGAGTTCCTTAGACCATAGAGATATAGCTATAAATTGGGATAAACGGAAAGTTGTGGATGGACCGATGAGCTAAACCATTGAGATATAGCTATAAGCAACACTGCTGCTGGCCTACTGTGCTAACATAAAAGGGTCATGGTAGAACTGGCAGTTAAGTCCGTGAGATAAACAATTCAGAGACCAATGTTCAATTTCTACCGTCTTCTTATCCCAAAAGAACTTACACTATTTCCTAATATCACGGTATCACCAGTTGACTGGAAAATCATTCCCAAGAAAAACCGTTCATTTATAATTCAAGAAATGGCATGTCAGCAATTCACCAAACAGGTAGAGTGCATTGCCTAACGGCCCAAAGAATACCCTCTTTTTGGCTGGTCCGAGTAGTGAGGTCAATCTCACCCTCGGAAGTCACTGACGGTAAGGCCCAGTCGCTTGAAGTGCATTGTATGCGGCTCGGACTAATCTTGATCTGCGGCCTCCGCATCGGCGACCCCTTCCCCGTCCTCCCCTCTCTTATTTTCTTGAGCCATGAGGTCTGGTTCTGCGTGGCAAGTGGAAATAGTGCGGAGGTAACAGGGAACCGGTAGGGAAATTGGTGGCGGCGAGAGAGCAGCCGCCAACCTTGACGAAGAGGCTGCGGCAGCGACAGGACAGAGGAGAGCACGGAGCAGCGACGTGGGAGGGGTGGGTATGGCTTCGTCCGTCAGTCAAAATCTGATGGCTAGCAATATCTGAATCGTTGATCCAATGGTACACGTTTTATACGTCGATGGGAAAATCTTTCATTTTTGTTGCTCCAGTCAGTACATGTACGATCTTTGGAAAATACGAAGGTGAAATAGGTGTAGGTGCACCTGTGTTCGAAAAGTATTTTTGAAATGTTTAAATTTTTTGAAAAAATGTGTGCGCATACATTTTCAGGTTTTATGTGTGCGCTGAAGGTTTCGTGGAGAAACGACTTTTTACTTGACTTATATAAAAAAATAAAAATATGTGCCTCATATATATGCCCCATGTAACTCACAAGAATTTCTCTTTTTGGTAGATAAAAAAATAAATAAAAATAAAAAGATATAAAGGATATATGGCAAATACGTACAAAAATATTGAAGTAAGTTGGGTGTATGGCAAAGCAAAAGGATATAAACCGGGTGCATTGGGTCTAAACAATCTCGGACAGTCGGACTACACTCCTCTATGGCTCTATTACGCCTCTTTGGCTTGCTGCTTCCGTTTCATTCACGTGTTGTTTGTAGAACAATTTTTGAAAAGCGAAAATGATACTCCCTCCGATCCGATTAAATTGTCGGAAGGAAATAACGTGATACGTACAAACTGTATGTGTAACTTGCGATATATTTTTCCGGTCAGAAGAAGTACTTCACTTTAATTAATCGGAAAAGAACAAAAGAACAAAAGAACTTCTCTAGGTTGTCGTGCCGCACACCTAGTTGGCCTGCTGGCGTACTGCCCTGATTTTACGGGCCGGTTATTTTTTCTATTTTTTCTTTTGTTTTTGTTTTTGTTTTTTCTGTTCTGTTTATTTTCTATTTTATTGTTGCTTTTATTTTACTTTACTTTTTCGAAATTATTTTTTAAAAAGTTCAGATTTGAAAATGCTCATATTTCAAATTTATTCAAATTTCAATTTTTGTTCGGATTTTAAATTTGTTCAAATTTGAATTTTGTTTAGATTTTGAATTTGTTTAACTTTGAATTTTGTTTGGATTTTGAATATCTTCAAATTCGAAATTATTTAATTTCAAAAAAATTCAGATTTGAAGTTTGTTCAGATTTTATATTTTTGTTTAGGTTTGAAATTTGTTCAAATTTGAATTTTGTTCAGATTTTGAAAACATGTTCAATTTTTTTTCACATTTAAAAAATGGTTAGATTCAAAAAATATCCATATTTCTAATTTGTTCATATTTTAAATTTGTTCATATTATAAAAAATTCAAATTTCGAATTTATCCCATTTTTAAAAAATTATTTAAATCCAAAAAAACAAAAGAAAAAATAGAAAATAAAAAAAACAAAAAGCAAAAAAAATTGTAAAAGACGTTGACATGTTAATGGGTCGGGTGAATGCGGCCCATAAAATGGTCGCTTCAGGCGGTCGAAATGGATCGCGCCGCTAAAGGTGGCACATAGGCGCTCCCGTGGTACCTGCAAGTTAACACGTATGGCACGGAGCTTTTTTTTAAGGAACATGCTCAACCTTTTCTTTTTAGACAATGCACAGTGTAGACGGGTCTGTGGCGTCATCCACAGTGAACTCGTGTCATAACGTCGTCAACAATGGCGGTATGGCATGATGTTGTGTAGGCCCTTGGCATGTCAAGTCGGACGTGACTGGATAGTTGACTATATAGCTATGCCTTGCCCCGACCCCTATTTAAAGGGAAGAATATAGAAGAAAAATGAGGCAAACATTGTAGTCTACACAAACACACCTCCCCTTCTCTCTCCCGGTGCTCCACCCACTCTCACGATTCACATTAGGGCCAACAATTGGTATCAGAGCCTTGTGAATTTGAGAGCTCGCCAGAGATGGCACCGGAGACAGGCGCACTCATCCCCGGGGCGGAGAGGCCCGCGGCGGAGGAGCAGAAGGCCAGCGGAAGCTCGTTGATGCTCCAGCGAGTTGTCCGTGATTCCGGTGGTTCATGGATGATGCTCACACGGTCAAACTGCGCGGACTAGGCCCTCCTTATGCAGGTCATGTTGGAGGCGCGCCAGGTCTGGGTCGTCGTCGTCAGCAACGGGACGCCGGAGCGCAAGACGGACCGCACAGCGATGGAGTATCTGCTGCGCTCCATCCCGCCGGAGATGATCTCCACCCTTGTCGCCAAGAAGATGGCGAAGGAGGCTTGGGACATGGTAAAGACGATGCGGCACGGGGTGACCCCGGGTGTGTGAGGCGAAGGCAACAACGCTGAAGAAGCAGATCGAGTGCATAAAGTTCACGGACGGCGAGGACATCGACGACTTTGGCACGCGCCTGTCGTCCCTCGTGTCGCAGCTTGGCGTGCTCGGAGTCACCATCGGCGAGCCGGAGGTCGTTCGTAAGTTTCTCTCTGTTGTGCTCAAGAAGTTCTCGCAGATGACATGCTCCATCGAGACCCTGCTCGACCTCGATACGCTCTCCATCGAAGAGCTCATCGGCCGGTTCAAGGCGGCTGAGGAGTGCTACGAGCTGGAGGAGCCGGTGGTCAAGCAAGTCGGCAAGCTACTTCTCTCCGAAGAGGAGTGGTTTGTGCGGATGAAGCTGCGAGATGGAGGCTCATCGTCCAGCCAAGCCGGACGCGGCGGCGGCAAGTCGCGCGGTCGCGGCAAGGGCAACTCGGGTGCGAGAGGCACCGCAAACCGCAACACGAAGGACTCATGTCTCTACTGCGGAGTCGTCAGCCACTGGGCGCGAGACTGCCACAAGAAGAAGCGCGAGGAGGGCGAGGCCCACCTCGTGCGCGCCGGAGGCGACAATGATGACGCGCTTCTCATGATGCAGGCATGCACCGTGTCGTCTGCCCCACAACTCCTAGCGTCGACTCGCCAGGCGGAGTCGGGCGCATTGGAGGCAGCACCCTCGTCTCGACCGGTGGCAGAGTCAGCGACTCGACCGGTGGCGGAGTCGGAGGGCGAGTCGACTCCTCCGAAGGAGCACTCACAGATCCATTGGGTCGTGGAGTGGGACATGCCGACTGAGGAGGAGCTGGAGAAGGTGACCCAGGAGGAGTGGGCCGTATCGACACGCAAGGAGTCGGTCCACTTCCTGTTGGAGGAGAAGGCAGAGGTCAACCTGGCGCAAGGAGGGGACGCCAAGGAGGGCGTCTGGTACCTCGACTCGGGCGCCAAGTTCGCGGAACTCGACTCAAGCATCGTCGGAACCATCAAGTTCGACGACGGCTCGCGAGTCGACATCTGCGGGTAAGGGACAGTGTTGTTCGTCTGCAAGTGCTGATCATCAGCCTGGGCCAGATCGACGAGAATGGGTGCCAAGTGCTGATCGAGGACGTGCTCTTCCGGGTGCATCATAGAGAGCAGCAGCTCCTGGTGAAGGTCAGGCGAGAGCCGAACCGATTGTACAAGGTAACGACGCGAGTTGCCCAGCCGGTGTGCTTGGCAGTGCACGTGGGTGCCGACTCGGCCTGGACTTGGCATGCGAGGTTCGGGCACCTCAACTTCGACAGCCTGCGCCGACTCATGAAAGACGGCATGGTGCGTGGCCTCCTGCTGGTGGAGTACGTGAACCAGCTCTGCGACGCCTGCCTAGTAGGGAAACAACGGCGAGCCTCCTTCGCCAAGAAGGCAAAGTTCCGGGCAAAGGACTGACTCGAGCTGGTCCATGGCGACCTCTACGGACCGATCACCCCGGCGACTCCAAGCGGCAAGATGTACTTCCTCCTGCTGGTCAACGTCCTGACGCGGTACATGTGGCTCGCCCTTCTCGCAATGAAGGACGAGGTTGCAGCCGCCATCATCCGACTCCAAGCGGGAGCCGAGTCGAAGTCCAGCTGCAAGCTGCGCACGCTGAGGACGGATCGCAGAGGCGAGTTGACCTCCGGCTCCTTCACGGCATACTGCGTGGAGCTCAGAGTGGAGCGTCACCTGACGACCCCCTACTCCCCGTTGTAGAACGGCATCGTAGAACGATGCAACCAGACGATTGTGGGCATGGCCCGCAGTCTACTGAAGGCCAAGAGAGTCCCCGACAAGTTCTGAGGTGAGGCGGTGTCGACGACCGTGTTCATCTTGAACAGGTCGCCGACCAAGACCGTGGACGGCAAGACGCCGATTGAGGCCTGGCATGTCCACAAGCCGGACGTGCACTACATGAGCACGTTCGGGTGCATGGTGCACGTGAGAGAGACACGACCCGGGCTGAAGAAGCTCAACGATCGCAGTCGGCCAATGATCTTTGTGGGGTATGAACCCGGCACGAAGGGTTATCGGGCCTACGACCCGGCTACCGACCGAGTCGCCATCACACGCGACGTGGTGTTCGACGAGAACACACGCTGGGACTGGAGTTCGTCGGACTCTCCAGCGAACACGTTTGGATCCGACTCCTTCACGGTCGAGCACATGGTTTTCGAGCCGCAACCGACTCCAAGGGACGGGAGTGCGGGTCCTAGACCCGACTCGCCGCCTTCACCAGGTCCGACTTCCCTGACTCCAGGAGACGGGAGTGAGTCGCCCCCAGCCGGCTCCCCGACAACACCCGGGTACCCGATAGCCGAGTCGTCGACTCCGGCTGCCACTGGCGTCGAGTTCGTCATGCCACCTTAAAGGTACGCAAGTATGCTTGATGCAAAAGACGACAGTGAGCTCGAGCACTGGTTCCGCACTCTGCAGAACATGCTCGATGCAGGTCTGGCTCAGGAGCCGGACGAGGAACTCCACTTCCTCCCCTCCAAAGAGCCCGGCTCGTTCGATGAGGCCAGCTGGAGGCGTACGATGCAGGAAGAGCTCAGGCCATCGAGTCCAACTCGACTTGGCGGCTCACCACCTTACCACCAGGTCACCGCGCGATCGGCTGAAGTGGGTCTACAAGGTGAAGAAGGACGTGCATGGCGAGGTCCTTAAGCACAAAGCTCGCCTGGTGGCGAAGGGCTATGTGCAACGGCACGGGGTCGACTACGACGAGGTCTTCGCTCCCGTGACCCGACTCGAGTCAATCCGACTCCTGCTGGCGGTGGCCGTAGATTCGGGTTGGGACGTCCACCACATGGACATCAAGTTTGCCTTCCTCAACGGCGAGTTGGAGGAAGAGGTGTACGTGTGATATGTTGCAAACGTATCTATAATTTTTTATGTTCCATGCTGATATTATGCTTGTTGTTACATGTTTTGCATACACTTTTTAGCATTTTTATACATTTTCGGGTACTAACCTATTAACAAGATGCCACAGTGCCGGTTCCTGTTTTCTGCTGTTTTTCCTTTTCAAAAAAGTTATTAAAGAAATATCCTCGGAATTGGACGAAAATCAACGGACATTGATATTTCACCGAAACATCCACGGAGCCCGAAGGAGAGCCAGAGAAGCGCCAGGGGGCACCCTCACCAGGGCTCGGCGTGGCCCCACCTCCTACCGCGCCGAGGGGTGGTGTGGGCCCCTCGGGTGCCCTCCGACGCCGCCCTTTCGCCTATTTATTCCTCCTGCCTCGAAAACCCTAAGTATCCGAGTCATATTCCACGAAAAGTTCCTGAAGCTCTTCCCAGCACCCTGCCGAATGGGAGATCATCACCGGAGGGCTCTACATCACCATGCCTGCCTCCGGAGTGATGTGTGAGTAGTTCATCCTTGTACTACGGGTCCATAGCAGTAGCTAGGTAGTCTCTCCACTTTGTGCTATCATGTTTAGATCTTGTGAGCTGCCTAACATGATCAAGATCATCTTATTGTAATGCTACAGGTTGTGCTTGCTGGGATCCGATGAATATTGATACTATGATCAAGTTGATTATCAATCTATCTTTATATGTTGTTTATGATCTTGCATGCTCTCCGTTATTAGTAGATGCTTTGGCCAAGTAGATGCTTTTAACTCCAAGAGGGAGTATTTATGCTCGATAGTGGGTTCATGCCTCCGGTAATCTGGGTGAGTGACGGAAACATCTAAGGTTGTGGATGTGCTGTTGCCACTAGGGATAAAACAACAATGCTATGTCTACGGTCATTTGTGTTGTTTACATTACACACTTTGCTTAATCCGATTATCTGTTGCTTGCAACTTAATACCAACGGGGGACACGTATGTTAACCTGGCGGTGGATTATTAGTCATAGATGTTGTTGGAAAACGGTCTATGTATCTTGATGTAATGCCCAATTAAATCTCATAGTAATCATCTTGTCATATATTTGCATTGTCATGCGTTCATTATTTGTTAATTGCTCAGCTGTAATTTGTTTATCCAGCATGTTAGTTATCTTTTATGGAGAGACACCACTAGTGAACTATGGACCCCGGTCCATTCCTTTACACTGAAACAAACACCGTTTACACCACATTCCACCATCATTTGCTCGCTGTCCACTTTTTACATTTACATTTATTTTTCACACCATACGTTTAATCCTTTGTTTTCAGCAAGCCGGGGAGATTGACAACCTTCCTGTTTCGTTGGGGCAAAGTAGTCTGATTGTGTTGTATGAAGGTTCCACGTCAGCACTCGTGTTGCGCCGCGCGTGCAGCTGACAACCTTCTGAGCATTTCTGATTCCTCCTAAATTTGATAACCTTGGTTTCTTACTGAGGGAAAACTGCTGCTGCACTACATCATACCTTCCTCTTGGGGTCTCCCAACGAACGTGTGGTTTCACGTCATCAACGTGCAGCAGCCAGCCGGCTTCGTTCCAAAGGGGAAGGAGCATCTGGTGCTCCGTCTGGACAAGTCGCTCTACGGCCTCAAGCAGGCGCCAAGGGCATGGAACACCAAGCTCGACGCATGCCTCGTCAAGCTCGGCTTCGCAAGGTGCGAGTCGGAGCATGGCATGTACGCGCGAGGCGCGTCGCCAACTCGAATCCTCATCGGAGTCTATGTACACGACTTGGTGATCATGGGCTCCGACGCCAGCGACATCGACAAGTTCAAGATGGAGATGCAGAGCCCGTTCCAGATGTCCGACCTCGGGGTGCTGAGCTACTACCTCGGCATCGAGGTCCGACAAGGGCCAAGCGGGATCGACATCTCGTAGGCGGCCTATGCCTAGAAGCTGTTGTATAAGGCAGGAATGGCCGAGTCCAACTCCTGCCATGTGCCCATGGAACCGCGCTTCAAGCTGTCCAAGAACAGCACGGCTCCACCGACGGATGCGACCATGTACCGGAGCATCGCCGGGAGCCTCCGGTACTTGGTGCACACTCGACCAAATCTGACCTTCGCAGTCGGTTTTGTGTCTCGCTTAATGGAGGAGCCGACCCAGGAGCACCTGGCAGCTATGAAGCACATCCTACGCTACATCGCCGGGTCACCTCGACTCGGATGCAGGTATGGCAGAGGTGCAAGTGCACCGCGCCTAGTCGGCTACATCGATAGGGACTTGGGTGGCGACGTCGACTCGCGCAAGAGTACGTCTGGCACGCTGTTCTTTCTGCGGAGCAGCCCAGTGACCTGACAGTCCCAGAAGCAGAAGATAGTGGCTCTCTCGAGCTGCGAGTCGGAGTACGTGGCTGCTGCGATGACTGCTTTCCAGGGGATCTGGCTAGCTCAGCTGCTGGCCGAGTTCAGTAGCGGCGAAGCTGAGCAGGTGGTGGTCAAGGTCGACAACAAGTCGGCAATTGCGCTCGCCAAGATTCCCGTCTTCCACGAGCGCTCAAAGCACATCGAGTTGAAGTACCACTTCATTCGAGACTGCGTGGAGGCGAAGAAGATCGAGTTGGAGTTCGTGCCCACCGAACATCAACTCACGGACATGCTGACCAAGCCACTTGGGACGAGTCCGCCTGGCGGAGCTATGCTCAAGGATCGGCATGGTGGAGGTGTCGCCGGAACTCAAGCCTAGGGAGTGATTATTGGAATAGGCTTGTGTTCTAGGCCGGCTCTGAGGAGTCGAAGCTTTGGCGGGTCTGAGGGACCTGGGCCAGTGTGCCGACTCGGGGAGTGTCCCGAGTCGAGTCGTCGAGTCGGAGCATGTTCTGACTCGATAGTAGTTGTGCCGGGACTCGAGTTATCATTGGATCCGCCAGGTGCACTGTACAGATGGTACAGAGTAGGTAGATAGGACATGCTAAACGTTACCTACAGTGTAGACGAGTCTGTGGCGTCATCCACAGTGAACTCGTGTCATGACGTAGTCAACGGTGGCGGTATGGCATGACGTAGTGTAGGCCCCAGGCATGTCAAATCGGACGTGACTGGATAGTTGACTATGTAGCTATGGTTTGCCCCGACCCCTATTTAAGGCAAGTTCTACAGTACCTTTTACTAGTGCTGAGAGGGGACCAGTATGGTTTCAATTTAACGGCTCAGATGCGTGCTTCCTAGATTAGGCCCAACAAGCCCAACAATTGTAATTCACTAGAAAAAAATATTGACGAACAACTGTTCAAGGAAGGACTCGACTTTGACGAACAGAAACTCGAACCGACACCGCTCCTCCACCCCGAACTTGCGCCGACGCCGCCCTCCACCCGACCCGTGGCCGCCGCCGTCTCCACCCAACCGCCGCCGCCGCCTCCACCCGACCCGCCGCCGCCAACCCGCACGCGCATCCATAGCCGACGCTGCCAAACCCCCTCTCGACTCTCGACTCCACCCTGCACGCCAACGGAGGCGACGACAGACGGAACACCGAAGGTGGACGCCGTCGCCGCCGTATCCAACCCGCAGACCTCCTCCGCCGAATCCACCCTGCATGCGGACGCCACACGGCACACCGGTGTCGGATGCCGACAATCGTCCAAGAACAGGTACCAAGCATATACAGTTTTGTAAGTCATCTTAAAATTGTACTGACGCATAGTTACGGGTTTGTGTGACAACAGAAGCAGCAATACTGACACACTTGTGAGTGACATAATGTTAACTTCCATAGTTAATATTAATTTTTTTTACATAGACTAAACAATCCTCTTGACTGAATCTACCGAGTAGTCGATGCTAGGAGTTACAATCAGAAGCCACATCTTCACTTTACCCCTCTTGTACACGAAGACCTTCCCCATGAGACCACCTGGCAAATATTTCAGCTCACAGACACGGATAGACTCATAGATTCAAGTCTCCTCTTGTTATAGTTCTCTTTGGAATTAGTGCCTTCTGTTTGAACATCCTCACCTGTGTGAACATAGTTTATTGTTCAGTCAACACTTGGGTTGAAGAATGGAGTACTATCACTGTGTCGTTGCTTTTGATGTAGTGTTCCTTTAGCCAGTTTAAGGAGATGAAGGCACCTGACATTGTATCAGCAAGTAGCTGTTGGGAATATGCCCTAGAGGCAATAATAAAATGGTTTATTAAGCATATTCAAGTTTATGATAATAGTTTATTATCCATGCTATAATTGTATTAAATGGAAACATAATACATGTGTGGAATATAAACACCCGGAGTCCCTAGTAAGCCTCTACAGGACTAGTTCGTTGATCAAGAGATAGTTAGAGTTTCCTAACTATGGACTTGTTATAGTCACTTGATAACGGAGTCATATCATTAGGAGTAATGGTGTGATGGACATGACCCAAATAAAGAGTTGCAATTAATCGTGTCACAAAAGTTTTGTTGTCAACACTTTTAATATGCCAAATATAGTTTCCTTAGACCATGAGATTATATCACTCCCGTTCACCGGAGGAATACTTTGTGGACACCAAACGTCACTTCGTAACTGGGTGATTATAAAGGTGGCTTTCAGGTATCTCCGATGGTGGGTTGTTGGGTGATATGAATCAAGAGTGGAATTTGTCCCTCCATGTGACGGAGAAGATATCTCCAGGCCTTCTCGGTAATATAGCATCAAGAGTCTGCAGACATGTGATTAAGTTGTAATCACCGGGATCCTATATTATGGACGAGTAAAGAGAACTTGCCGGTAACGAGATTAAACTAGACATGGGGATGTCAACGATTATATCTCGGGCAAGTAAAATATCGTGAGACAAAGGGAATCGTATATGAGATTAATTGAATCTCCGGCATTGTGGTTCAATCGAGAAAAGGTTTTCGTTGAGTGTATAGGAATTAATATGGACATCCCGGTCCCGCTATTAATTATTGATATGATCATGTCTATGCATTCTCGAACCCGTAGGGTCACACACTTAACGTTCCGATGAAATTAGGTTTTGCGATGAATTAAATGATGACGTGAACGAATGGTGATTCGGAGTCTCGGATAGGATCCCGGACATCACGAGGAGTTCCGGAGGAGTCCGGAGAATAAGATTCATATATGGAAAGTGGTTTCCGGAGGTTTCGGAAAAGTTCCGGAAATTATTTAAAGGGTACCGGAAGGTTCCGGAGTGTTCTAGAAGGGTCTAGAAGTGGGACCACAATTTGTATGGGGCCCACATGGTGCAAAGGGGTGCAGCCACCACCTTGGTGGGGCGCACCACCTAAGCCCACATGGGCTGGTGCGGCATGACTAGGAGGGGAGTCCCACTCCTAGTTGGACTAGGAGGTGGGCTCCCACCCCTTTAGGAAAGGGCCCAAGGAGGAGTCCTTGTTGGACTCCAACTTGGGGGGCAAGCGAGGAGGGGCCGGCCGGTCCCCTCCCCTTGACCTAGCCGCCGCCTATATAAAGGAGGGGAGGGGGAGGCGCACCACACCCCATTGGAGGCTGCCGCACCCCCCCTCTAGCCGCACCCCCCTCTCACCCCTCAACCCTAGCCGCACCTCTCCTCTCCCGGAGGGCTGCCGCCGCCTCACCACCACACCTAGCCGCACCACCCCTTGCCCTAGGGCTGCTGCCCCGCCTTGTCCTCTCCCTCTCCTCTTGCTTGGCTTGGCGAAGCCCTGCTCGCGGAGATCGTCATCGTCACCGGCACTACCGTCGTGCTGCTGAGATCATCAAGGCCACGTCGTCTCGCTTGCGGGATCAAGGAGTCGACGTCTTCATCGAGCTGTATGTGTGGACGCCGCGGAGGTGCTGCCTGTTGCCGCACTTCGCCGGATTGGATCTCGAGGATAATACATCTCCTCGCGACTAGACGAGTCTAGTTGCGGGGATCGACTAGCCAACCCCTGCACCGACAAAACGCGTTTGTTGATCTTCGAGGGTAAGAGATTGGATCTCATCTTCGCTATCTTCATCTCGTAGATCTAGATCCTTGGGGTTTATTCCGCTTTGCCGCGTAGAAAATTTTTGTTTTCCATGCTGCGACCCCATCAGTGGTATCAGAGCCTAGATCTACGTAGGTGTTGATGCGATTAGAACACAAGGAGTTGTGGGCGTTGATATTTTATGTTGCTACCTTCTCGCGTGCACTTTGCATCTTTGCGGTATTGTGAGATTGAAGCGGCCCGGACCAACCTTACTCGTCCACGCACGAGAGACCGGTTCCACGACTGACATGCAACTTGTTTTGCATAAGTGGCTGGCGGGTGTCTGTTTCTCTTGCTTTAGTGAGGATGCAATTTTCAATGGAAGGCCTTTCAAAAGGATGAGTAAATAAGCAACTATTATATCACCGTTGTGGTTTTTGCGTAGATTAGAACGGTTCTAACTCGTTGACCCAAGCCACGTAAAATTTGCATAAACAAAGTAGAGGCGTCTAACTTGTTTTTGCAGAGGGGGTCAAGTGATGTGATATGGCCAATGTGATTTGTGATAATGTATGCAATGATCATGTTTGTAATATTTCGCGACTTGCATGTCGACGAGTACGGCAACTGGCAGGAGCCATATGGTTGTCTATTATTTTATGTGACCTGCGTGTCAATAAATCACCATGTAATTTGCTTTACTTTATTGCTAAGAGTAGCATTAGTTGTAGTTGCAATAGTTGGTGGACAACCATGGTGATGGCACCAAGATGATGGAGATCATGCCGGAGATGGAGATCTTGCCGGTGCTTTGAAGATGGAGATCTAAAGAGCATATGAAGAAAGGCCATATCATATCACAATTATGAATTGCATGTGATGTTAATCCCTTTTATGCACCTTATTGTTATGCTTTGATGTGATCGCGACGGTAGCATGATAAGGTGATCTCTCATGTTAATATCAAGATAATTAAGTGTTCTCCCCTAGTATGCGCCGTTGCGAAAGTTCGTCGTTTCGAAGCATCTCGTGATGATCGGGTGTGATAGATTCAACGTTCACATACAACGGGTGCAAGCCAGTTTGCACAAGCAGAAATACTACGGTTGTCTTGACGAGCCTAGCATGTACAGACATGGCCTCGGGAACACGGAACCGAAAGGTTAAACACGAGTCATATGAATGATATGATCAACACTGAGTTGTTCACCATTGAAGCTACATCATCTCACGTGATGATCGGTGGTGGTGTAGTGGATTTGGATCGTGTGTCACTAATCAACCGGAGAGATGTTGAGTTTAGTGGGAGTTCGTTAATTTGATTAATTTGAACTAAAATTATCATAAACAAGTGTCCTAAAGATGTCTTTGCAAAATCCTTGTAGATCATGGGAGACTACAGTAGTATGTTTCTTGCTGAGGAGCTGCGTCTAGATGGGTCCAACTTTGCTGAGTGGTACATGCGTCTGAGAGAAGCCCTTTTCGCCAATGATGAGCTCTACGTGATAGATGAAGCCTTAGAAAAATGCCCTGATGTTACTGTTGACTATGAAGGGTATATGGAGTGGTATGATCAAAAGACCACCTACTTGAGAGTCGAGTGGCTGATATGCGCCTTCATGGATTCTAACCTTGGTAGACAATTCGGAAACTTGAGTGCAATGGAGATTGTCGATGAGCTGAAACAAAGGTTCATAGCACAAGTTAGAGTTGCAAGGTTTGAATGCCTGGATGAATTTCTTTCAACTAAGATGGAAGAAAACACTTGCTTGGAACAGCACCTAAGTAAGATGCACCGGCTGTATTATACTATGGTGGATGTTTGGAACCATGAAATAACTGACGAGATGGCAATAGATGGGGTGCTGCGTTCGCTTCCCCCCAGCTATAAGGATTATGTGAAGAACTATGTCATGGGAAGGGATTCGATCACTTTCTGTGAGTTCATTTCCCAGCTGAGTCAAGTTAAAGTGGAACCCATAGCAGGAGAGGTAGTCAACGCAGAAGGTATATTTTGATATACTAGTTATAAATGTTTAATGTCCCATTTACACTTATGGTGAGCTAAGTATTTGATACTTGTGCTGTTTTATGAAAACAGGGCCTGCCGTTTGAGAAGTGCATGGAGGGACTGAGTGGATTTCGCGGGAAAATGGCAATCAAGGAGTTGATACTGGCGTCATTTCACTTCTACATTTATCGTTTTAAATTAGAGGATTTGAATGAGTTTTGTAATCGAATTAAGTGTGATCTTAAATTAGTGTGTCTCGGTTTGTGAGACGGTCATTCATGTTAAAGACAAGTGGTTGTTCTATTTTCATGAGTAATCCTTTTTGGAGATCACGTTTCGATTATGAGATTATTGTCCTTTGCTGGATTTAAACGATAATTAGTTAAACACTTATAAAATAAAGACATGCTAAAATATCCAATACTTAATGATGAGAATTGTTTTAATTGTACTATTAGTGCTGAAGAGCATGTTGATGCGCATCACTAAGTAGTGTGATTAAAAATGCCATTTTCTGAAAATGCCATGAGTTGCTGAAAATAAACACAAGTGTTGGTTGTATTTTTCAGTAAATAAAAGACATCATTATTTTATCATGGATGAGTGAATAGGAGTATTTATTCATGTCATTTTGGAAGTAGAGGATATTGAGTTAACAAGATAATTGAGTCTTTTCGATTTGATCAAAAGAGACAAAATATTTGAGTTATTGTTTAGCATGGTGACTTGTGACAAGTGTTATCACAAATTACAATGTTTAGAGTTTATTCAAAAGTTGTTTTGATAAACCTAAAGTATTGTAGTCACATTGTATTTGATATCGTGTGGTCATAAACAAAGGGTTCTTGGTTTTAAGTTTTCATTAGTATCATTTAGATTTATTTTGATAACACTCCTGTTTTAAATAAAGGATCTATTTAATGATTTGCGTTTCGCATATGAGTTATGTGAAATAGTGGTTCCATAATTATGAGATAATTAAAACCAAAGCAAATAAAGTTTTGTAGAATGTTCATATGAGATTATGAATAGAGATTCCACAATGTGAGACTAAAAGGAACAAACCAATGTGTTTGGTTGTGTTATGTATTTTAGTGGTTTTATCGTGAAATTGTTTCATGGATAAAAGATTTGTTGGAATAAGTTTAGAAAGCTTAAACCTTGCATGTTTATGTATCAAGTGGCACATATGTAAAGTGCTATGTTGGTTAAAACTTGACACATAAAGGTTTTGATGATGGTGATCATTGAATTATGGTTTAGCTTGTCTAAAGAGAAGTAGGATTCAAGAATATGAATTTTGTCAATAGTTGCAAAATAATATTCATGATTTACTTGTCATGTTTTGAGAAACAAGACATACCTACAAAACTACAAAAGAAGAAATAGAAACTTTAAATACGAAAGTGACTAAGAGTCATTCTACTTTAAGTTTAAATCATAAAGTAATTGTTACTTGATTTTGTGAAAAGAATGTTTCACATATTTATTTTGGCAAAAGAGTTTGCGTGAAATAAATAAAACTTAGAACTAGCAAAGTGCTGGTGTTTCGTATATGAGTTCTCGAATCTTAAAAGTTAAGAGTTTTGGAGGAGTCCAAATTGTCGAGAAAGTGCATAAGAAACTGAGTGAGATCTAATTAAGATATGTGGTGACATATATTAAGTTAGAGCAGAAATTAATTTCCATAATCAAAATATGTGGTGACATATGTTTGAGTGGGAGCTGATTAATCATGGTCAAATATAAAGATAACATATTTCTCAGTGGGAGTCAAAGTGGCTTCACAATTTAATATGTGTATGAGGTATATTTGAGTGGGAGTTTACAACATAGTGTTTGAATGAAATGGAGATTTCATAAATGTTGTAAATGTTGTCATGGACCATTGCATAACTTATGAAGTTAGTTTGAACGTCAAATATTCATGAAGATGAATGTATCTATGGAGGATAGATAAGTTTGATAAACATTAAAGTCAGATGTTTAACCTAAATAATTTTGAAGGAGTTCAAAATGAAACAAGAGAAGAATGGTTCATCTCATTGTGATATATAGGTGAAGCATTGAGTTAGAGAACTCAGTACAAAATTGATGGTTGGAGGATATGTTGGAATTCAATATGAATTGTTCATAGATGTCAACATATAAGAACCATATGTTTGTATATGACGATGAGTGACCCAAGTTCTTAATTGTAAGAACATGTTGAATGAGGAGTCATTTTTCATGAGATTGAGATAAATTTAGAAAATGGTGGACTTGGTTGAAGTCATAAAGCCAGACTAAATTAGGGATCTCTTAATAGCAGAGTAGCACAGCGAAAGCATGATCGGAAATATCAAAGTGACAAGGTTCACTGTTGATTTGTTAAGTCTACAACATATAGGAGTATATGATTAATTCAAGGATTGAAATAAGATATAATATTTTGGTTTGAGAAAGGTGTTTCAAGATTGAGTGAGTTCCAGATGCATGTGTTATGAGAAAGTTCATTTGACTAATCATACATATGGGCATAAAAGGATATGATTATCTCACTCTATAACCAAACATATTATATGCATTATATGATAATGATTTTATCATGGGATGATAGGAAGTTTATCATGTGATGATAAAGTAATGTCAAATTAGGTGACAGTTACAATTTTGCAAAGGACATAAAGAGCTGTAAAGGTACAGAGTACGGACGGAACCTCTTCCACAAGCAAACATGATCAGCACTGAGACTTCATGAGTGAGACTCCATGGGTGTTGGATCGCGGAAATGTAAACTAGATTATTGACTCTAGTGCAAGTGGGAGACTGTTGGGAATATGCCCTAGAGGCAATAATAAAATGGTTTATTAAGCATATTCAAGTTTATGATAATAGTTTATTATCCATGCTATAATTGTATTAAATGGAAACATAATACATGTGTGGAATATAAACACCCGGAGTCCCTAGTAAGCCTCTACAGGACTAGTTCGTTGATCAAGAGATAGTTAGAGTTTCCTAACTATGGACTTGTTATAGTCACTTGATAACGGAGTCATATCATTAGGAGTAATGGTGTGATGGACATGACCCAAATAAAGAGTTGCAATTAATCGTGTCACAAAAGTTTTGTTGTCAACACTTTTAATATGCCAAATATAGTTTCCTTAGACCATGAGATTATATCACTCCCGTTCACCGGAGGAATACTTTGTGGACACCAAACGTCACTTCGTAACTGGGTGATTATAAAGGTGGCTTTCAGGTATCTCCGATGGTGGGTTGTTGGGTGATATGAATCAAGAGTGGAATTTGTCCCTCCATGTGACGGAGAAGATATCTCCAGGCCTTCTCGGTAATATAGCATCAAGAGTCTGCAGACATGTGATTAAGTTGTAATCACCGGGATCCTATATTATGGACGAGTAAAGAGAACTTGCCGGTAACGAGATTAAACTAGACATGGGGATGTCAACGATTATATCTCGGGCAAGTAAAATATCGTGAGACAAAGGGAATCGTATATGAGATTAATTGAATCTCCGGCATTGTGGTTCAATCGAGAAAAGGTTTTCGTTGAGTGTATAGGAATTAATATGGACATCCCGGTCCCGCTATTAATTATTGATATGATCATGTCTATGCATTCTCGAACCCGTAGGGTCACACACTTAACGTTCCGATGAAATTAGGTTTTGCGATGAATTAAATGATGACGTGAACGAATGGTGATTCGGAGTCTCGGATGGGATCCCAGACATCACGAGGAGTTCCGGAGGAGTCCGGAGAATAAGATTCATATATGGAAAGTGGTTTCCGGAGGTTTCGGAAAAGTTCCGGAAATTATTTAAAGGGTACCGGAAGGTTCCGGAGTGTTCTAGAAGGGTCTAGAAGTGGGACCACAATTTGTATGGGGCCCACATGGTGCAAAGGGGTGCAGCCACCACCTTGGTGGGGCGCACCACCTAAGCCCACATGGGCTGGTGCGGCATGACTAGGAGGGGAGTCCCACTCCTAGTTGGACTAGGAGGTGGGCTCCCACCCCTTTAGGAAAGGGCCCAAGGAGGAGTCCTTGTTGGACTCCAACTTGGGGAGCAAGCAAGGAGGGGCCGGCCGGCCCCCTCCCCTTGACCTAGCCGCCGCCTATATAAAGGAGGGGAGGGGGAGGCGCACAACAACCCCATTGGAGGCTGCCGCACCCCCCCTCTAGCCGCACCCCCCTCTCACCCCTCAACCCTAGCCGCACCTCTCCTCTCCCGGAGGGCTGCCGCCGCCTCACCACCACACCTAGCCGCACCACCCCTTGCCCTAGGGCTGCTGCGCCGCCTTGTCCTCTCCCTCTCCTCTTGCTTGGCTTGGCGAAGCCCTGCTCGCGGAGATCGTCATCGTCACCGGCACTACCGTCGTGCTGCTGAGATCATCAAGGCCACGTCGTCTCGCTTGCGGGATCAAGGAGTCGACGTCTTCATCGAGCTGTACGTGTGGACGCCGCGGAGGTGCTGCCCGTTGCCGCACTTCGCCGGATTGGATCTCGAGGATAATACATCTCCTCGCGACTAGACGAGTCTAGTTGCGGGGATCGACTAGCCAACCCCTGCACCGACAAAACGCGTTTGTTGATCTTCGAGGGTAAGAGATTGGATCTCATCTTCGCTATCTTCATCTCGTAGATCTAGATCCTTGGGGTTTATTCCGCTTTGCCGCGTAGAAAATTTTTGTTTTCCATGCTGCGACCCCATCAGTAGCCTCCTTAGCATTGTGTGACAACATGAAAAAACAGAAGCATGTAGGAAACCTTTCTAATATTAAGTTGAATAGATTAAATCATGTGTTGAACCAGGAGTACCTTTGTAAGCTTGTTGATTTAGGATAATTGTCTCATACTATTTAGATGTTTCAATATCAGCATATTGAGATCATATGATGAATCTGCTCAGCAGAGTGCTAGATGTAGATGATGGTATATAGGGCATATGATGCTGGTGTCTTGATGGACAATGGCTTTTGCCAAACATGGATGATGTGTACATTTTGCAATGTTAGCAGTCTTTTCAAAACCAGGTACTTTGTTTATGTTTATGTTTATGTTATATTGGTCACAGGTATATACTTTATTCAGTTGTTCCTCGAGCATAAATGTTTACTGTCACAGTATATTGCAGTCTGACGCGACCCTTGGGCAGAAGCTTGCATCACGTCTCAAGGTGAAGCCGTACATGTAGATGGACAGGAAAGGCCGCAAACACGCCAATCGAGCAAAGGAGGGTGCACCATGAACTGAAGTGTGTAATCGTCTGCGTGTAGCAGATATCTTATTTAGGTTTCACATGTACGAGAAGTGTAGTATTTACAATATGATGAGCGGAAACTGGGTTCTCATGTCATGTGGCTTTTCGTGAACTCTTAATTTGTTTCATGAACTCGTGCAACTAAGCTATCTGTACTGATTACCCTACCTTGGTTTTAATTGATGTGATTTTGGTCAGAGGTAATTCATTTCAACATCGAATATGCAGATCTTGCATGTATTCTCTCAAAGAGATAGAGAAGAGCAATGTTAACTGCCTTGTGTTGTACTGCTAGAGTTGTTTACAGGGTGTCCATACAGACCAGAGTTCGACGTTGAACTGGAAACTAGAGTACTGACCTGGGTTTAACTGTATTTTACTGAACAAAAACTGCAGCTGTTCTTGATCCAGAAGCTAGCTACCGTGCATTAGAAGACATGATAAAGGCCCGGAAATCTCAAATGTTGGTTCAGACTTTTCTATTCAAAACGTATGATATCAATGTATTTTCGTCTTGCATATCTACACGGTAGAGATTAATATTTGAGCTACATACAAGACTAGCATGAACTAGAAACGTGTGTATTTCCTATATTTACATTTCTCTTATTCATGTTCTCTTGCAAGGACTCGGTCGTTGTCCAGGGCACATGTACAAGCGCCACGCCACCACCTCGTCAGCCTCCTCCCTTCCTGCTCTGCGTCTGACAAGGACCCAACTGAGCCTGAATAGCTGATCATCACCTCCACAATCTCTTCAGTGCGCGAATTGCACGAGTTGTACAACAACTTCACCAGAGCACCAAAGAGTTCCGAGATGACAATCTCTAGTTCAAGAGGAGTGATATTGGTTCTCTCACTCATCACGACTTGGCACGGAATGAGCATGCTGCACAAACATTAGATTTAATTATTATTACACATTGATTGTTTTTCATCATTCATGCAGATTAGGCTAATAATGGAGAAGTACAAAATAGTTTACCTTATAGCCATTACAGAAACTTCTTGAAACCGGCCCTTGACAGCATGTAAATCATCTAAACTGACCCATTCGTTTCTCTCATCCTCAGCTCACACTTTATCTGAATAGCAACTCACCTAGATTATGTGTTTGGCAACAAAAAATTTACCGCAGATAGCTGGTAAAGAACATATATGTTTTTTTTTAGATAAAAGGCCAAGGCCCGGCGATAAATTAATAGCGCCAAACGGCGAAACAGATACACGGTGCTAAACCCAGCAATACAAGGCAGAAATGCCAACTCACACACGAACAGGCCTAGCCAAGGCACTACAACCGGGAACGCGAGACCGCCGGCGACCATTACAGTAACCTACACAAGGGAGGAGCAAACGCAAGGACGGATTGCATGTCGGACTGGCACTCTCCCGAAGGCGAGCCGACAACGACCAATCGAGCTATCTCCTCCGACGCAGGGAACGCCACCAGAGACCGGTCACCTCCAGGAATCAGCCAACGCCTCACCACCAACGCCTCACCACCGAGGAGCAGCGCCAGAGATCAGCCAGACGAAACGAGACGGCAGAACACGAAGCAAGCCTTCCCGAGGAGAGTGGGGTGGAACCACCCAACCATTGGAGAGCCGCGTGCCGTGGGGCTCCAAGGCGGCATCTTCAAGAAGATCACGACGCAGAAGCGCCGCTACCGCCCGATCTGAGGATCTTGGGTTTTCACCCAGAGCACGTAGACACACCGAGCACCGCCACATCGATGCCTTCAAGAAGGGGACGACGTCCACGGACGCCGCCGTCGAGGCCCAAGGGCAGGGGTTACCCCGGCAATGGCGCTCAGCAGTCCACACCCCACGCCACGCGGCTCACCGGCACCACGTCGTCCCTACGACCATGGAGACAGGCCAGCACCAGAGCCCTTGGCACGCCCGCCAACCACAAGACTCACCACCGTCCGGGGCCGCCGCCCCGGGATCCAAGCAAAGAGCACCGAAGACAAGAGAAGAGCACCGGGAGTCATCGTCGCGAGGTCCCCGGAGACCGGAGAGACGACGAGACAAGGGATCCCCTTCCAAATCAGCGACCTTCGGCCCCCATGGCCGTCGGCGCCGTGGATCTGGGGCAGCAGGAAGGAGTCGACCGGATCTGGAGCCCCTGCTCCGGACCTGACGCGGCAGCACGCCGACCGGCCACCCACCCACTGCCAGGAGCCAGCCGAAGCCGCCGACCAACGCCAGAGGCGGGGTCATGCGCGCCCCGCACCAGATCGCACCCGGGATCTTCAAGTCGAGGCAGATCTTGCTCGCGCCGCCCGCCGCCTACGTCGTTGCCACCGACGCCTTGAACGCGCCCAGCACGTCGAGCCACCACACCGCCGCGCCGCCGCGCCCCCGACCAGCGCCGCGCCCTCGCTGGCCGCAGAGGCCCGCACCACCACCACCACGCGAGAGGGAGGGAGGGTCCCGCCGCCGCCGGCGCCTCCGGGCTTCGCCTGGCGACACCCTCTGGCGGCGGCAGGGGAGGGGAGGGCGGGGGAGGAGCTGGCGGCGGGGAAATTTAGGCTTCCGCCCTGCCGCTCGCGGGAGCGGGCAGGGGGAACGAGGGGGGAGGACGGAAAGATCTAGTCTACCAAGAACATATATGTTAATAAGCATTCATGCATCTGGCCTTTACAAGTGGACTGCGCATAGGTTCTCAAACTCATACTTACGGCAATATAGCCTTCTTGAACAGGAAAAAGTTGACAAAATGCATTATTGCTAGCACTTAAGTAATGCATACCAACAATGGCACATTTATGGAGGACGATATCTTTCATACCTCCGATGCCGCGGCTGACGCCGGGCCTCTGCCCACCAGGCGAGCTCCGTCCCCATTAATACAGCCTCCGACATCCAGAAGTATGTTCCTGCACCTGATATCCCTGTGGATCAGCTGCTGCTCCTGTTCTTCATGTAGGTGCCCAACCACAGAGGCAATGCCGACGGCCACATTGTACCGGCAAGCCCAGCTAAGAGCATGTCTAACAGACCCCCTAAATTTCTGCCCCGTATAACGCGAGTAGAGGGCCCTGTATTCGATTTCGACCGGCCGAAAACTCGTGCGAGCTAGCAGACCCCGTATCCCCACCCCGTAAAAGGGAATATTCCTAGAATATGCCAAATTGATTTTTTTCCTCACCTCTCCTTCTTCCTCATGGCCTCTCGACCGGCGCCTCCTCCCCGCCTCCGCCTCCTCTCCCCTCTCTGCCCCCCTCGACGCCGCCGCGGCCGCACCCGCATCCTCTCCGCGCTCCCCTCCCCCTCTCCGTCCCGCTCCCCTCCCCCTCTCCGTCCCCCTCCCCTCCCTCCACCGCGGCCCCGGCCCCTCCCTCGAGCAGCAGCAGCCGTTCCGCGACCAGGCGCTCGCCGCGGAGGTCGCGCGCCTCTCCGCCGCCCGCGCGCGCATCCGCGCGGCGCGCTCCCTCGACGACAGGCTCCGCGCGCTCGACGCCGAGCCCCGCGTCGCGGCCTTCTTCGGCGACGTGTCGGGCGGCTGGGCCCTCGGCTGCCTCGGGCGGCCGGTCTGGTCGGGAAGTGGAGCGGGGAGGGAGGGGCGGGCGACGTCGCGGCCAGCGGGGAGCCGGAGCTGCTCGAGGCGAGGACGACCACGCCTGCAGCCTCCCGCTCGCCCCACACACACGCACGCACGGAGAAGGTAACCGCCTGAAAATTCAGCCCGCCATGAGTGGGGGGTTGGCCCTGTATTCACCCTCCCACCCCGTACAAGTAGGGGGCGAAGAGCCGCCCCGTAGCCAAAACTGAAAAAATTCGACACGGGGTGCCGATTTACGGGGTCTGCTAGACGGCCGGGTAGAGCTCTACCCCGTATATCGGCGGTTATTTTACGGGGTTGGGCCTTTTAGAGGGTCTGTTAGACATGCTCTAAGAGCGGGATAACGGTGAGCACCTGAACAAGAGTGGAGAGCCATGTCCAGGCTGCCATTTGACATGAACTCGTACACAAGCGGCAGCTCATCCTTCTCGGCGCACCACCCTTGCAGCTGAACCAGATTGGGGTGCTTCAGGTCAGCAATTATGGTAAGTTCGGCGGTGAACTCACTATGCCTCTCCCTGGATTGCTTCGAGCGCTTGACTGCATATGTGACCCCAGAGCGAGGGCAGACGGCCTTGTACACAGTACCGAAACCACCACTGCCAACCACTAGGGAAGGATCGAATCCCTTTGTCGCCGAGAAGAGATCCTGGTACATGAACCGCCTTGGCTGGCCCGCTGCTTTTGCTGTAGCACCCTCGTTGAACCCCGCGGTGCGAGACCTCCACTTCCTCAGAGACATTATCGCAAACACCATGACCGCACCGAGAAACACGATAGGCAGAAGAATGCCCAGCCCCAGCACGAGCCTTCTGCGGCGTCCATCCTTACGGGCGGCGACACCCCTAAGACGGGGAAGCGCTGCGGATGCTGTCGGAGACGCTGTGCGAGGATCTGGACGACACGAGGTCGACGGCTGGACGAGCTCCGCCCTCATCGATCCAGCCACCGCGTCCGCGCTCCGCGCCGCGAATCGACGGCCTCGCACGCCGCCGCCGGCCTCCAGTTCCCGCCAGCCACTGGAGAGCGGCGTCTCGCCGTCGTAGCTGCGTGGGCGCCCGAACTCATCTCGCGGCAGCGCGTCGCCACCGTCCCGACCACCGGCGTCGGCACCGGCGACCTGTGCGTCGTCCTCCGCACGGAGCGCCCCCTCGGCGACCGCGACCGGCGCCGTACGTGTCTGCTCCACCGACGTAGAAGCTCGGCGCGCGACAACGTTGACGGATGGGTCGCGCAGGAAGCCATCCAGCGGTGCGCGGTGCGCCACCCACGGAGAGCGGCGTCTCGCCGCCGTAGCTTCGTCGTCGAAGGCGTGGACGAGCTAGGGTTTTCCATTTGGTACACAATGGGGATTTCTCTCTGACTTTTTTTCTTTGAGTGAGATTTGAACCGTGGTTGCGAGGCCGTATTGGACTTGGGACTTGGGAGTTTGTAGTAACGAATTTTGTATTGGGCCAGCGGCCTTCTACCATATTGGTCCAAAGCCCATCTACGGGAGTCTCTGAATTTTAGACCAGTACGACTTCTACTGGTCATCCTTAAAGCACGAGTATGAAAAGTTTTTAGCCACTAGATCCACGAAAATAAATGGCTGTGGTTCATGGGGTACCACAGAAGGTCTCTTTAAAGGGAAGAATAGAGAAGAAAAAAATGAGGCAAACATTGTAGTCCACACAAACACACCTCCCCTTCTCTCCCGGTGCTCCACCCTCTCTCACGATTCGCATTAGGGCCAATACTTTCTCCTATCATTTCATTCCAACAAAAGAGTCTTCTTTTCTAATCGACGTATCATTTCACTTTTCAAAAATTGTTCTAACCAGCACGTGAACCACCCTGTGGTTAGATGGTTAGAAGGGTGGTTGTATCTCCAGCTTACAAAATTTAATCCCCAGATTTGACACTAGTATATCTCATTAAAGGAAGAATATTTTTTAGTGGGAGGCGAACGTTCCCTTCAATAGTGAGACGGCAGTAGTGATTCGTTAATATAAAGATCTGAACCGCCGAGTTTCAAAGATGCTCGTAAAGATTGGATATATGACCGTACGTTTATAGCAATAAGTGTATATACTAAGCGTCTTTGTATCGAAATAAAAGAATGAACTGGAAGCACACAAAGTCATAGGGCATAATAGAGCTATAGAGTAGTGTGGTATGCGACTGTGTAGGCCCAATGCACCCGGTTTTATATCCTTTTGCTTTGCCCGACATCCAGCTTAATATACTCCCTCCGTCCCAAAAAGATGTCATTTCTTTGTCTAAAGTTGAATGTATCTAGATACTATTTAGTGGTTAGATACATTCAAATTTGGATAAATAAATGACATCTTTTTGGGACGGAAGGAGTAGTACTTTTGTACCCGTCGATCATGCATGACCAGGCTAGACAGCGAACGAATATGAGCATGATATTCATCACAGTAAAAATAAGCTGTCGCATCCACATCCATCTTCAGGCCATGGAGAGAAGGATTGTTGCATGCGCTGACTGAAGCATAAAAATGAAAGATTTTCCCATCGCCCTACAAAAGTGGACCATTGGATCAACGCTTCCACTATTGCTAGCCATTAGGTTTTCAAGGTGTTTCCGTGTATGTGGTGGTACCGGCCGGCAGGGACTCTTTTTTTTTTAGGGAACTTTTTTTTCAAGGAACATGCTCACAGCACCTACGCACTTGGCCCTGGTTTCTCATATTTGGGCCTCCTTAGAACGGTGAGTCAACTCTCAACTGTGTTTTTGGGCCAACTAGGGTCGACAGATTATAGCACGCTGATGGGTGAATCCTATATATCACCCGCAGGCGACGCAAATCGGCCGCGTCGCCTGCGGGGTGGCGTTCGTGGGCCGGCCCATTTCAACGTCTTTTTGTTTGTTTTCCCCTTTTTCTAAGTTCCTTTTCTTTTTTTTTTGTTTCTTTCGTTTATTTTTTATCTTCGAAAACTGTCCAGATTTTGAAAAAGTTGTAGATTCTAAAAAACTGAAGTTTTTAAAATTGTTCGGGTCTGAAAATTGTTCATATTTTAAAAATGTTTAAATTTGAAAATTGTTCAGTTTTTCTTTTTTTTGTCACCGATATTTTCCGTTCATAAATATTTTCTGTTCATTTTTAAAATCGTTCAAAAATAGTTTCCGTTTCCAGACATTTTTTGTTAACTTTAAAAAATTATTTGAAAATAGTTTATGTTTACTTTTGAAATCATTCAAAAATTGTTTCTGTTCACCGACATTTTCTGTTGACTTTTAAGAAGGTCAAAAATAGTTTCACTTCACCAATATTTTTCTGTTCAAAATTGAAAATTGTTTACAGATGAGCGATGTATAAAATTAAAATTTATTCAATTTTTAAGAAATATTCAAATTTGAAAATTGTTCACTTGAGAATTGTTTAGCTTTAAGAAATGTTCAAAATTTTAAAATATTCAGTTTTGATTTTTTTTTTCATATTTTAAAACATTCAGATTTTAAAAATGTTTCCAATTTCAAAAATATTCAGATTTCGATAAGGAACGAAAAAAGGAAAGAAAAAGTAATACAAAAATGGAAAAAGAAAAAAGGAAAGAAAAAGAAAAACGAAAATAGAAAAAACAACGAAGTGGGCCAGCCCATGAACGCCACCTTGCAAGCGATGCGGCCGAATTGCGTCGCATGTGGGGTGGCATTCGTGGGCCGGCCCATTTCAACGTCTTTTTGTTTGTTTTCCCTTTTTCCTAAGTTTCCTTTTCTGTTTTTTGTTTCTTTCATTTATTTTTTATTTTCGAAAACTGTCCAGATTTTGAAAAAGTTGTAGATTTTAAAAAACTGAAGTTTTTAAAATTGTTCGGATTTGAAAATTGTTCATATTTTAAAAAATGTTTAAATTTGAAAATTGTTCAGTTTTTCTGTTTTTTTGTCACCGATATTTTCCGTTCATAATTTTTTTTTCATTTTTAAAATTGTTCAAAAATAGTTTCCGTTTCTAGATATTTTTTTGTTAACTTTAAAAATCATTTGAAAGTAGTTTATGTTTACTTTTAAAATCGTTCAAAAATTGTTTCTGTTCACCGACATTTTCTGTTGACTTTTAAGAAGGTCAAAAATAATTTCACTTCACCGATATTTTCTGTTCAAATTTGAAAATTGTTTACAGATGAGAGATGTTTAAAATTAAAATTTATTCAATTTTTAAGAAATATTCAAATTTGAAAATTGTTCACTTGAGAATTGTTTAGCTTTAAGAAATGTTCAAAATTTTAAAATATTCAGTTTTGAAAGTTTTTGATATTTTAAAACATTCAGATTTTAAAAATGTTTCCAATTTGAAAAATATTCAAATTTCGATAAGGAACGAAAAAAGGAAAGAAAAAGTAATACAAAAATGGAAAATAAAAAAGGAAAGAAAAAGAAAAACGAAAATAGAAAAAACAATGAAGTGGGCTGACCCATGAACGCCACCTTGCAGGCGATGCGGCCGAATTGCGTCGCCTGCGGGCGATATATAGATGCTCTCACGCTGATGCAGGGTGCTCCTACATGCCGCACTTAGCGGCTCGCGCATGTTGTGCCGCCTAAGCCGATTCGTAATGGGCTCGCCCATTAACGTCCACGTATTCGATTTCTCGTGACAAGAATCGATCAGTCTATTGAATCAGTAGCTAGCTAGCTAGCTCGTTTTGTTCTTTTTTTATCGTCCAACTACACACAATGTATGGATCTACTTGAACAATGTTTAAATATGAAATTTTTAATCTGAATATTTTCAAATTTTGAACGTTTTTAAATTTAAACAATTTTCAAATTTGAACCTTTTTATCTGAACAATTTTGAATATGAACATTTTTAAAACGAAACTTTATAAAAGTGATTCGATTTTGCCACTTTTGAACATTTTGAATATGAACATTTTTAAAACGAAACAATTTTACTACTTGAATATTTTCAAGTAGTAATTCGATTGCTACTTGCATGTTTCAAAAGTTCAACTCTTTAGGAGAACCACTTTATAATTACATGTTTGTTTGGAAAAGTGAAGCTCATATAAAAAATGGTTGGATTTGCACATTCCTATAGAAAAGTGGAACTTTTTAGAAATGTGAAACTCGTTTTGAAAACCGGTCGTTAATTGCATGTTTCTGAAAAAAAGTGCGGCCCATGTCGAAAAAGCGGCTGAGTTGCATATTTCTTGAGAAAACTGGTTGTGGCGTGGGAGATGGGGACGTGGGAGATGTAGGCGAGGTGGGTGCGGTTTTCTGAGGCACAACAAGGGGTTATATGCGCGATGAGGGAGGTGAGCGGTGTGCCTGCATCCGCGCCGATGTATATGCATTGCGTGGGAACGTCACGTCGCCTCGTCTCTCGTCCCGTCACGCCACCTGAGAAACCGCACGGCGATACGCGCCATTAATCGGGCGGAGTGGCCTCCTACACGCCTTATTTACACGGGGGCGGCACACTGTGTGTATGACAAGCGGGCCATGCTTGTCGAAGGGCATGCCGAGCAATGTCCGGCACCCCCGAAGAGGCCGCCAAATTTGGCGGGCCTCTCGGGAGTGCCGGACAGAAAATGGCTCAGCCCGGACAATTGGGGATGCCGTTGTGAACGGTTTTTTGCGTCCGGACCCCATTGGGCGTTTGGAAGCCAGTTGGAGGGCGCTGCTATGCCACGGACCATCTTTTTTAAGTATATAATTATACGCCTTGAGATTTNTTAACAATTATATCATTAGGAAGCTCCTGATTGGGGCATTTGAACATTAGAGATTTCAACCTCCCCAAGCTTGAGCGATGCTTTCTCTTTCACGTGGACAAAAGTTGTAAATTATAATTTCTATCTGATGAATTTCATGAAGAGGATAAAATTTAGAATAAAAGAGAGACATAAGCTCTTTCCAATCCATCAAATGAGAATTATCCAGAAGCATATACCAATCCATAGCTTTATCCTTTAATGAAATTGAAAATAATTTCCTCATGATTACCTCTCTTGGCATACCTGCAATCTTAAATAGCTCACACAGTTCTTTAATATAAAGCAAATGATAACCCCGATGGACAGTCCCATCCCCTGCATAATGATTACTCATGACATGATCAATAATTCCCATAGGTATTTTGAATGGATCGATTTCAGAGAGTAGAGGACTCTTCTCCACCACGGGTGTGGTGGTAGAGTCGCTCCCGTACAGCATACTAAGTGAAGAGTGCTCCATAACGAAGCAAAGTAACAAACAAAAATAAAAACAACACCTACAATAAAAGCGTTCCTTACCAATTCCACTTACCAATAGCGCTTCACTCCCCGGCAACGGCGCCAAAAAAGATCGAGTCTTGATGACCCACAAGTATAGGGGATCTATCGTAGTCCTTTCGATAAGTAAGAGTGTCGAACCCAACGAGGAGCAGAAGGTGTTGACAAGTAGATTTCAGCAAGGTTTTACTGCAAGCACTAAAAGAGAAATATTTTTGGAGTTTTGATATAAAGAACAAATAAAGAACAAGTAAATAAAAGAGTGCTACAATAGTTGCAGCAAATATCCTAGTCCTTTTAAGCTCAAAGGACAGGCCGGTTGTGTTACTTATGATGATTAAAACGTTCTCGAGGACACATGGGAACTTCTGCCTAGTCATTTTCAGTGCACGCCGGTGATTAATCTTCAATGTTTTGATAAAGTGCTGTGCAGGTGGACCTATGCTAATGCACCGCCCTTACTTGGACAAATACATACTTGTGATTAAACCCCTTGCAAGCATCCGCAACTACAAGAAAGTAATTAATATAAAAACCTAACCACAACCTTAAACTCCGAGACCCTACACTCCCTAGTGTACTAGTTCGCGAATTGAGGTTTAGGTTTCTGTCACTCCTGCAATCCTACCATAGGCAAACTAAATACACCATGCATTCCCCTAGGCCCTTTGAAATGTGAAATATCATGTAGTCGACGTTCACACGATACCACTAGAGGAATAATATCACAACATATAATCAAACCATTAAATATTACTCAACATTATGCAATTACTAGCAACTAGACTTTCCCCATGTCCTCAAGAACCAAACGAACTACTCACAAGACATCATATAGATCATGATTGGAGGTAATATGAATATGGGCAACAATCTGATTGTAATGACAATTCACCGATAAAACTCTCAAACATCAACTACAAGTGGTAATCAACGCCCGGGATACGATTCCGATGGACTAATAGCAACACAATGATAATTGTTACAGCGAGATGAGATGGCATGGCGGTGGTGATTGTGGAGATGATGTTGATGATGATCCCCGATGATGCCCGGCGTGATGGCGATGACGATGGCGGCGATCTCCCCCCTCCAGGAGGGAAATTCCCCGGTAGTTTTCTCCCTACCGGAGCTCTTCTTCTGTCTGTCTAGTTTTCGCCTCGTGGAGGTGGCAGAAAAATTATTCGTCGATACCCCCGATGTTTTTAGGTCAAAGGGAAGTAATACGCCGAAGGGGAGCCGGAGGGGGGCCACAGGGGTCAGGGGCGGGTCCCACCCGCGGCCCAGGGTGGACCCACGGCAGGGGGCCGCCCCTGCTCCCTGGAGTTCGCCTCTATGCGCCCTTTTGGCTCCTTGACTTATTTCCCAAAATATTTATCTCCGATTTTTTCTGGAATTTTTGGAGCTTCCGACGTCAGGTATCTGGACAGATACTTTTCCAGCTGATTCCGAGCTCCGGCAGATGCATCCCTAATAATTGCAAAACATGCAAATAAGGTAAAATAACATAAGTATTGCATCATAATATGAAATATATCAATGAATAAAGGTAAATTATGATGTAAAATAGTGATGCAAAATGGACGTATCACTCACCTTGCAGGTGTGCATATTTGCTTTCGAAAGAAGATCCACAACATACTTGGACTGGGTAAGAGCAATGCCATCAGACTGTCGAGTTACCTCAATGCCGAGGAAGTATGAGAGCTCACCAAGATCTTTAACAGCAAACGAATCACGAAGTTGGGCAAGCAACTTATCGACTGCCTTGGGCAGGAGCCTGTAATAATGATATCATCAACGTAGATAAGCATGTAGATGATGACCCGAGAATCAACGAAGATGAACAAGGAGGTGTCTTCCTGTGACGGAACAAAACCCACTGACTGCAGCTTGACACTGAGCTTCGAATACCAGGCTCGTGGAGCTTGCTTTAGTCCGTACATAGATTTCTGAAGCCGGCAGACATGATTAGGTCGATCGGGATCCACATAACCTGGAGGTTGATGCATATATACCTCCTCCTGGATATCGCCATGGAGGAAGGCATTCTGAACATCCACTTGGCGAAGCGTCCAGCCGCGAGACACGGTGATAGACAAGATTAGGTGCACGGTGGTTGGTTTGACGACGGAAGAGAAAGTATCAGTGTAATCAATCCCGTGGTGTTGAGTGAATCCCTTGGCGATGAGTCTGGCCTTGTACCGATCAACGGAACCATCAGGTTTTTGCTTCAGCTTGAATACCCACTTACAGCCAATGACATGATGGCCACGAGGTGCTTCGACCAGCCGCCAGGTGCTGTTTAGACGAAGAGCTCGGAATTCGTCGTCCATGGCAGCTTTCCAAACCGGGACAGCAAGAGCATCAAGGTGGGAAACGGGCTCAGCAGCAAAGGATCGTTTGGTGGCATCGTACCGAACAATTCCATCATAGAGACGGACCGGGCACACAACGTTATCCTTGAGACGTGTGCGCATAGGGTGTGCAGCAGGTGGTGGAGCAGGGGGTGTCAAAGCCGCTGTCGATGGAGATGATGCAGGAGACCGGCCAGGATCATCATGGGCCGGCCCAGTAGGCGGATTGATTGGCGAAGGAGGTGGAGAGAGCTCCTCATCCGGAGCGTCGTTGTGGGCCAGGACATGGTCCTCAGGTGGAGCGGTGTCTGCGCCCGCAGCGGGTTCCCCGTGATCGACATACGGGGGGGCATGCAGGCCATGCATGGCCTGATCGACGTCACCCAGAGTAGCACCTGAAATAGCAGAACTAGGAGCAGAATTAGTAGCAGGTGCCCTATCGCTACATAAAGATGAATTGACCTGTTCAGGGAGAAGTAATAGATCTTCAGTAGGAGGGGAATAGCGAGGAGAATCAGCGGCGAACAGAAACACACGTTCGTCGAAAACAACATCACGGGACACGCAGATATGACCTGTCGAGCGATCGAGACACCGAAAGCCAAGATGATCGGGACTGTACCCCAAAAACACACACCGGCGTGACCGAAAATCTAGTTTGCGATTGTTATACGGTCGGAGGTTGGGCCAACAGGCACAACCAAAAACACAGAGAATATCATAACGAATTGGAGTTTTGAAGAGTTTGGTGGCCGTGGTGTCATTGTGGATGATGCGGCTAGGCATCCGGTTGATAAGATAACATGAGGTGAGTATGGCGTCATCCCAAAAACGAAGAGGGAGCGAGGCATGAGCGAGAAGTGCTAAGGCTGTTTCAACAAGATGACGGTGCTTCCTCTCAATGGCACCATTTTGTTGATGCGTGTGAGGACACGAAATGCGATGAGTGATGCCGGTGTCACGAAAATACCGATTTAGTTTGTGATATTCTCCTCCCCAATCGGATTGAATGGACAAAATTTTCCTATTAAGAGATCGTTCAACACGATTTTGAAATTGATAGAACACATGTTCAACATCAGATTTGTGTTTCAACAAATAAACCCATGTGAATTTACTGAAGTCGTCCAAAAGCTTACATAATAACTAAAACGTCCTGCAGATTGAACAGCAGGACCCCACACATCCGTGTGGACAAGTTCTAAGGGAACAGTAGAAATTCGACTAGATAACTCTATAAGGAAGCTGATGAACTTTCGCTTGCTAGCACGCATCACACACATGTGCGACTAAATCTTTATTCATGGACGATGCTAATTTATTGGTGGAGAGGATGGCTTGAACGATGGTCGAGGTGGGATGGCCGAGACGCTGGTGCCACAAATCCTTGGATGTAGTGGTGAGGAGGGCTTGGCGAGAGCGAGGATGTGGCACGGGGTAGAGTCCTCTGTGGCCTCCACCGTGTAGTCGAGTTTCCTTCGTGATGCAATCCTTGATGAGAAAAAAATGAGGATGAAGTTCAATAAAGCAATTGTTATCATAGGCAAGTTTGCTAGCGGATAAAAGACTTTTAGAAAGTTGTGAAGCATGTAAGACATTTTGAAGGCGTAGAGGATGAGTTGAACCAGGTAAGGACGATTCACCAATATGTAGGATGGGTATATGCGTACCATTTTCCACCTGGATCTGATCGTTTCCGTGGTAGGTGTCCTAGACATGGAGTCGGCTCATGTCGGTTGTCATGTGGTCCGTCGCACCGGAGTCCAACACCCAATTCTCACCATAGTCATTGGAGTTGGAGTTGGAGTAGGAGTAGGAGGCCTGCCGCTGCGAAGATTCCAGCTGGATGGCGTGGTTGAAGCGAGAATAGCACCGCAGTGCATCGTGCCCGTAGACATGGCAGATCTGACAAGTGGACTTGCCACCACGTCCACGCCCTCCTGCTTGCTGGTTGCCGCGTGCGGAGTCGCCACGATCTCCGCCGCCGCCTCCGCGGCCACCATATCCGCCGTTGTGGTTGCCGTAGCCACCTCCGTGGCCTCTTCCAGAGTTGCGACCTCCTCCATAGCCGCGGCCGCCACCGTCGCCGCGACCACGTCCGCCACGGCCAAAATTGCCGCGGCCGCCTCCGCGCCCGACGTTGTTGGCGGAGTGCTGGAACTGGTGATTGTTGGGCGCGCAATCGCCGTTGCGCGCCTCATACGCGGTCATGTGACCGTAGAGATCGCTGAGGGTGAAGTCGTCGTTGTTGGCGATCACGGAGATGGAGGTTGTGAAGTTGTCGTATTCCTCGGTGAGGCCTGCGATGATGTAGGAGATCAGCTCGGAGTCGCTGAGTGGACTGCCGACGGTTTCCATGGTGTTGGCGATCTTCTTGGCCTGGTGGTAGTAATCGTCCATGGAGACTTCGCGTTTCTTCGGCCGCACCAATGCCGCGCAAAGCTGAACGATCTTGGCCTTGGACTTGGAGGCGAACATGCGATCTAGGGCCTGCCACACCGATGCTGCTGTTTTGAGGAACAACACATGTCTGACCACCGGTGGGCTCAGAGTGGCAAGCAGGGCACTCAGAACCTGCTGATCTTGGCAGAACCAGACTGCGTACTCAGGGTTGTCCATCGTCGTGGAACTCCCTTCAGTCGTGGGGACCTTCTTCGGCGGGATCTCCTTGGTTCCATCCACAAAGCCATACAGATCATGGCTATGAAGACCGGGAAGAGCTTGAGCCTTCCACAACAGATAGTTGTCTTGCTCTAGCTTAATCGTAATTGCTGCGGCAAGGGCTTGTTGGATGTTGAGCATGGGTGAGGGGGAAGATGAGAACTCGGTGGAGCCATGGATTGATGATCAGGAGCGGAAACGCTCTGATACCATATGAGAAAGGATATATGGATTGTGCCGTGACCTCTAGGGCCGGCGTAGCTCTCAATATATAGCACAACATACAGAGTTTACATCTAACTACCTAGAGAGCTATCTGAAATACAATTGGTTAGCTACAGAGATAAGGATCGTATACTGCTCCTAACCAACTCCGTTTAACAGTATGAACCATGAATCTATATATTTGGTGAGTTCCAGGGTACCTTTTACTGGTGTTGTTAGAAGGACCAGTATGGTTGCATCGAAGCGGTTCAGAGAGATTAGGCCCAATAAGCCCATTAAGTTGCGATTAGCGTAAAAAATAATAATGAATCGTTGTATACGTCGAGCACGTTCCAGCACCCCGTCTAGAGCCTCTTCCCGAAAAACGTCTTGAGTGCCGCCGTGCTGTCGGCGAGGGTGGTCGTCATGGCCGCGCGGACCAGCGCCGCCCACGGACTGTGGATGCTACATGCCGGACCGTGGGATTTGAGGATGGTCAGGAACGACCTCGTGTGCACGTGTTGGGACTTGGGAGCCCCGTCGGCGCTGGCGACGTTCGCGTGTGCCGAGTCGACCACAGACCATCCGCGTGTTCGGCGAGTCGAGGGTCTGGGTGTCCGGCGAGATGAGTATCTGCTCCAGCGCGCCCTTCTCGAGCATCCTGATCCAGCCCCGAAGACCGGGCCGTGTCCCCCGTCCTGCTCCAGCGCGTGAGACGGCTCCTCGGCCAGTTGGCCGACATAGCCGGGGAGCGACGTACTGGCCCACGCCCGAAAGAAAAGTTAGCAAGTTCGGCCGGCGTGGTGAACGCCGCCACGATCATGCCGCGCGCGTTTCCGACAAACAACTACACTAGAGCTCAAATACTAGCGCCACTGTGTGTAGAACACTATTATAAGCTGAATCGTCAAATGGATCTGGGACATCGCGCTACTCTCACGTGCCGGAATCGTTGTGGCCGCAGTAAAGGTCGTTTAAACAAGGCATGCCGGCAGTCATGCCTCAAGCCCTGCCAGGGGACCGTCGTGGCGATCACCTTCTCCGTGTACCTGCTGCTCTGGATCGAGTCCACGTCGATTTGGGGAAATTACGAGTTCGGAACGAACAGCAAACCGCACGTACCTGGCTACTTCTTCTTGGGCTGCACCCCACTTACAGTCTTGGGCCGGGAGCCCAGCTACGGGAATTTTTGTGCGGTGGTGATTTAGCACCAGTATGATTTTTACTAGTCACCTTTTAACCACCAGTATGAATTGTTAGCAGCCTTTGGATTAACGAAAATAAATGGCCGTTATTAATTTTTTTTCGAGAATAACGGGGGGATTTTTCCCACCGCTTGTATATAACTCGAGGTGACCCCTCAATGGGTCGGGTTTTTAAGTTACAGCCAGCAAACAAGGAGAGGAGAGAGAGCAATTCAATTCAATTACAAGCTCGCATGGAGCAGCAACCAGCCACGCAGGGCATCAGATGAACTAGAGGAGGCACCGCGAAGCCTGTGAGACCAGGTGGCCATGTCGTCCGCCGCACGTCGGAGCACGTCGGAGGCCGAGCACGCCCGGTCATTGAAGACAACGTCATTCCGCGCCTTCCAAAGTTGCCAGAGGATCGCAGCAGAGCAGAGCTCCCATGCCGCGGAATCAACAGCGGTCGGAGGCACCAAGCTCCAGAGGGAGAGGTCGGCCAGGGGGGACCCGAGGCGGCGCCACACATCAGACGGGAGGGTGCACGCGAAGAGAAGGTGGTGGGTGGTCTCCGCGGCGCCGCAGGAGACACAAAGGGGGGAAGGCGCGCAGTGCTTGTAGTGGAGGTTGAAACGCGTGCTGAGGCGGTCGGTGCCAGCAAGAAGACAGAAGATTTTAATCTTCGAAGGGAGGCAGGAGTCCCAACAGGAGAGGGCCTGAGCGTCCGTGATGCCGACGGAGGCGGTATTGGCGTAGGCAGCGCGGGAGCAGAAGGCGGAGGTACTGCCCCAAGCGAGAGTGCGGTAATCTTCGCCCGCGTCCAGCGACGTGGAGGCAATAAGGTGGAGCACAGTCGACAATTCGCAAGCCGCGGCTGTGGAGAGCCTTGGCTGGAGGGGGAGGCCGGAGGAGCAAGCAAGGCCTCATATATTCCAAGGATTTTGTTCATCAGCAGAACAAGAATCTCCAACCAGACCAGCTCTATACAATTTGGTCAGCCAACCGCATTATAATACAGCAAAAATTCTCCGAACAAATGGAGAAAAAATTGCGTTATATAGTTCTATACATTTCAGAAAAGAATGACAGCAGCAAATAAATCAAACACTGATAGTTGCAAACTTTATTCGATGACATCCATGTCGCTGACACTACAACATGCATCGACTTATTGGCGAACAACTTGTGATCTACGAGTTCGATCCAGCTTGAGAAGGCGCTCTGCAACATCTGTCATTGTGGGCCTTTCATCCGGATTAAGGTTAAGACATTCCACAGCGATCTCTGCCATATGGTCAAGAATCTCCAAATCTCCTGTTGTCACTGCGATAACTTTGTCAAACAGATCAGTTGCTTTCTCCCCTTTTTCGTGAACTTCAAGGAAACTTCTCGCTAAGTTGCTGTGGTTATCAGAAGTGGCCTTCTTCCTGCTAATGAGCTCCAAGATCACAATTCCGAAACTGTAGGCATCACTTTTTTCGGTCACTAGGCCTGTTTGTAAGTATACTGGGTCCATATAAATGAATTTGTTGTTGAAGCGTCCAGTGTACTCTATATCTATGGTAATTAGATTTGAAAGGCGAAAGATTGTGATCTTTGGTATAAAGTTATCATCCAAGAGTATGCTTTCCAACTTAACATCACCATGCAGAATTTTGGTGTGAGCTCGTGAATGCAGATAAGCTAGTCCCTCTGCTGATTCGGCAGCAATAGTTAGACGCGCATCCAAGCTGAGAGGCATGTCGCTGTGAAGAATGTCATGAAGGCTTCCTCTGGGAAGGAACTCGTATACTATAATGAGGGTATCCATTTCTAGGCAACAACCTATGATCCTAACGATGTTCTTGTGGATGGCTTGGGACTGGATGAGGACTTCATTTGCAAATTGATCATGTGTTATGACATTATTACTAAACAGTTTCTTAACTGCGACCTCCTCATTATCAACCACTCCCTTGTAAACTACACCAGAGGGATCTTTTCCAATTATAACGCAAGACCTTAGTACTGGCTTGAGCTCATTCTTTCTGAAGATCTTTATATTATCTGACTGTTCTAATGTACGACGCCAGTTGTTACTATTTGAATCCATGTGTGATTTTCTATTGAAGATGTCCAATTTTTTCAACTTATTGAACATGGTTGGGATAGAGCCAAAAATACTTGTGCCATGACGGTTGGCCTTTTGCTTTGTATCTTGTGCTCCCCATAAGGAATCATCCAATATTTCAGGGCGTTTTTCGACTTCTTCCGGTTGGAAACTCTCAGCTGCAAGATCTCCAATTCCTTCTCCTGATTGTTCCCTACTTAAACTTACCTGCAGCTCAGCTAATGAACTGGTGCTGCCAGTTTCGTATAAATACTCAGCACTTGCTGTTTCATCGAGCCTATCAATTATATGTCGTGCAACTGGTCTCTTTTCTGGGTCCATGTTCATGCATTCTATCCCTATCTTAGTGCATACCCTTACTTGTTCCAACTGCATGTCCCTCTCTGATGCCTCAAGTCGGTTCATCCAACTTTCTACTACCTAAGGTTGCAATCATGAGTTAGTAATTTTATAACAAGTGTGATGATATATGTAGTTGTTACATTAAAGCAACTAGAGAAGATATGCTGGTGATCAACAAAATATAGACCTTCATTGAGCTACTAAATTTCATTACACATTAGCTTATTTGTGTATGCATATGCCTGTAATATAGAAAAGGTAAATAGAAAACATAAGTTCTCTTATCATTTATTTCATGCAATGCACATCGGGTATCTTCAAATTACAGTTCAAGTATACATAATATCATAGATGCATAATTGTCAGTTTGGTTTAAGTGGTATATAAGGATGTGAGACTAAATACTATGAATAGGATTATTTTCATAGTGAAAACATGTGTATCTAAGTGTGATTTGAATTCTGATGAGTAAATTTGTGTCTCACAAATCCACCTCAATGATAGATTGTTTTCATACATTTGGTATCAAGAAAAGTCCAATAGAATTATATTTCTCTAAGGTAAAGCATAACCTAATTATTTTTCATAATCTATACTCCTGGAGGAAATGCCTAAAACAAAGAATGTTCTTGCCTTCTCCTCATCAATATACCACTTCACTCCAGTCACTATCTCCAAGATTATAACGCCAAGACTATATATGTCTGACGCAAGTGCAATTCGTCCTGATCTGAGGTACTCTGGATCCATATATCCCCTGTGAGAAGAATTTTAAGGTAAAATGAATGTGCCAATAAATGTAAAGTATTAAGTCATGCCTAACCAAACGAAGAGCTTTCAAGAGGTTAGCTTACAGTGTTCCAAGTCGGCTTTTAGTACTTGCACGGGTTTGTTCTTCAGTGAGGCATCTTGAGAGTCCGAAATCACAAATCTTGGGTACCATGTGACCATCTAGTAATATATTGGCGGGCTTAAGGTCTAAGTGAATAATTCGCTTGTCATGGAGAAAAAGTAAGCCCTTGCATATCCCCCAGATTATTCGATATCGCACACTCCAATTAAGTCCAAGAGAAGCATCTACACACGAAGCAACACGGATTTGTGTTTTCTTACATAATTCAGGTAATGGTGATAATGTGACATAAATCAGAATGGTAGGTATGATAAGTCTACAACATGTATTGTATCGAAACATTTAACCGAGTTAATCAAGACGGGAATAGACATTTTCATCCTACCAGTAATATGCTTGTCGAGACTGCCGTTGCATGCGTACTCAAAACAGAGCAACCAGTTCCTTTGATCTGCCATGACAAGGTCTCCCTCGTATATTACCATTTTTCCTTGCGTGTCAGCGCAATACCCCAGAAAACGTACTATATTCTTGTGCTTGGCCTTTATCATGCATTTAACCTCTTCCTTGAAAACATTCTCATGTATACAAAATGTGTTGGAAAGCCTTTTCACGGCGACCATACTTTTCCCGACCATTCCCTACAATGCAGCATTGCCAATAAGAACACGTGTACGTGTGGTAATGCGCAAATATCATAAGTTTTGTTTTAGTTTTTAGACCGGCCGTAATTAGGATGGATAAGCAGGCTTATTAGATCTAGGTCTGTGGTACCTTATAAACCACCGCAAACCCGCCGATGCCAATTTGGTGATCAGGAGAGAATTGATTTGTGATGCCTTCCAGAAGTGACAACGGCAGTTGTGTGGGCTCTGCACTTTCATCTAGCAGCACCCTCTCCAGGACGTCCATTTCCAATCAATGTACAAATATAGAGCATCCTTGAAACAAGAGCAAAGCCATTATCATTATTTTGCAGGAAGGACAACTCCTGTGAAGCAACGCATGGCACAAAGTACACATATGGTACAAGAATGAGCTATCGTCTGAATTTTCAGAAATACGCAACAACGAAAAGAAACTAGAAGAGTCGCTCTGGGTCTTCTTCAACCTTCAGACGAGTCCCAAATCAAAGACAGCTAGGGTGAGCCACTAGCCGACTATACCTAATTAAACAATTGCCCTCAAGAAAACAAGTTAATCTAATTAACCATGAAGGGAACTACTAGATAACAAAGAAATGGTAGAGCGCCCTTAAAGCAAGAGCTGAAAGGAACAACTGCAGAAGATCTGATACATCAGGCAGCAATAGAATTACCCCGAATTTAAAATTCTTTCGGGCGACAAGCTTTCCAGCAATAAGATTACCCCAAGTTTAAAATTCTTTCGGGCATCAGCTCCTACCAAGACTACTGATGAATGATGACCAACCCCCGTCAGGGTAGTTTACACGGCTTCTCCACCGCTTGTCGTCCCAACACTGAGTTGAGTGGGAAAATCACACATTTTTGACATGTGTGGTCGAAATTAAAAGGTAAATTAAGCAGGTGCTAACCACTCTATTGGTTTTGGCCAAAAACGAAAGAGGCCTGAACAGAGTAATCAAGCATGCATGGTATGCTCACCGATGATGGAGAGGTGCGTCCTGGCCCCCTGTTCTGGATCTTGAGGATGGTGACGATGCTGGAGAGCGTGCGGGAATTGATCCTCTGTTCTTCTTCGATTCCGCCGCTTTAAATTCAGGAACCGGTGCGACAAGTAATGGAAGGCGTACGATGGTCGATGAACTGAGGGACGGCGCCGACGCCGGCGAGGAGGGGACTGTGCAAAGCGCTGGGAGAAGAAGGGGGTGGAGGACTAGTGGGAGGCCGTGAAGCTCTGGGCCCTCTCTTGTTGACTCTTTTCCTTTTGAGTAATAAAATTATTCCCGCGAAGGTCAATGAATTTACTGCCAGGGAGAGATTTTACTTATTTGGATTGGAAAAATAAAAATAATATGGATAGACTTATCTCGAAAAGTATTTCTACGATATTATAAATTTCGAGATATTTATGCATATATGCAATAGAAAAAGTGGTAAAAGTTACAAATTAATAATTTGTTGTGTGTATCCTCGATGTTTTGACGAGCCCTAGCCCTTGAGATCGTGTTGATGTACTGGTACCGTATCGATATTAATATATTTTCCTAAAGTTAGCTAGTTTTACAAGAGGGCAACTTTGTACGTAGAGTTATTCGAGCAAGTACAAATCTTAGATTGTTGCATGTCATCTCGGACGGATCACATTCGAGCATGAGGTCAAGTTGCGCCACTTCATCTTCTCTCTCGTCTGCACTCTATCTCAACTCCAACGGCGCTCCTCAAACCACCCCCACATATATGTTTCGTTCGGGTGAAAAAAATCAGTCCCCAACTACATCCCATATAGACACATTTTTTCTTTTCTTATCCATTTGGATCGGGACTGATTTGCAGGCATGTCCTTATCCGTTTGTGGGGGCGTCGTTGGGTTCATTGGACAAAGTAATCGTCCCAGTCGCGCCCCCAGGACGTTGTTTTTCGCCGAATATGGGCAAAAGATTCCCCCGGCGTCCCAGGCCGAACCCTGGGTTCGGCCTGGGCGCGCCGGCAATGCATTGCATGCAAAATAGGTCCACTGTCAGCCACTATAACCCTCTCTCTCCTCCTTTTCTCTCTCTCCTCTCTCCCCTCTCCTTCCTTTTCTTCCACCTGCCGCGCTCTCCTCCCAACCAGCAGCACCAGCACCTCCAGGCCAGCAGCACCAGCACCTCCCGTCGGGCGTCCCTCACGCCGTCGCCGCTCGCCGACCGCTCGTCTACAGCTCGCCGCTGCTCGCACCGGAGCTGGGGGCGGCGAGATCGAGCCGGGAGGCCTCGCCCCGCCTAACCGCGCGCGCAGGCAGCCGCCGCTCCTCCCCACGCGCCGGCCTCGCCTCTCCTTTTTGTTCCCATGGCGGCCGTGCGGCGCGTGGCCGAGTCCGACGACCAGCGCCGACGACCTCCGCTCCGCCTTTCTCCCGCTCCTCGCGTCGGCTGCGCGCCCCCGCCGCCGCACCTGCTTGCCGCGGTTGCCGTCGCGCCTGCTCACTGCGCTCGAGCTGGCGTGGACGAGGCCGGCGTGTCCTGCTAGTGGCTGCCGTCGTCTCCTTGCGCGCGCTCGCCGTGCTCGCCGCCCTTGCGCTCGCCTTGCTCGCCGCACCTGCTCGTCGTGCTCGCCGCCCTTGTGCGCGCTCGCCGCGCATGCCTGCTCGACACGGCCGAGCTTGCTCAACAGCTGGCCGCACCTCGGGCGGACGCTACTACGGCTGGCCGCCGCCTGCAGCCCCTCGAGCTGTTCGACCGCGCGGCCGCCCGGCCGCAACACCGCCACTCGTGCCGCCCCTCGCGCCAGCCGCGACTGGATTCGGGAGGTCTGGCCGGGCCGCGCATTTGCCGTGTTCGTCTGCGACCATCACCGGAGCGTCGGCAACGAAGTCCCAGCTCCCGCCACGTGTTCGCTGCCACTTCTTGGGTGGGGGCATGGCTGGGAAACAGCTCAAACCCAGAGCTTGGGGTTCCACCGGCGCCACCCCATCCAGCGATAAAAACGCCTCCTGGGGGGCTCAACGGCTGGGGTTGCTCTAAAGCCCAAGAATGGTCACTATTGGGATGGTCGACGACCCTTCCCCCCCGCGTCCCCCGCGTTGCCCTCCCGCAGGCCACTCGGGGGCGATTAGGGTTCCCCACCGCCAGGCTTCCCCTACTCCTCTGCCTCCTCCCTCGCAGCCACCGCTGGCCGGCCGGCCCGTGGCGGCGGCGGGGATGCTCAGCCCCTTCTCCTCCTCCCAGCTAGCTCTCTCCTCTACCCCGTGAGACCTCTCCAGATCGATCTGGGCAGGCAGGCCACTTATCTTCCGTCGCGCGACAGCTGCCCCATGGGCCTCCGGAATCCTTTGATTCAGCTAAGCATCAAGCGCCATGGACGGCTGCCGTTCCGTCGTGTGATCTGAAGAGCCCAGATCTGGCGCCCTCGCCGTGTCGGCCTCCTGCTAGGGTGCGGGGCAACGGCCTGCTGTCCAGTCCGGCGAGCTCGCTGTGTCGCCCTCCTTCTCGGGTGCAGGGGCCGCGGCCAGCAGTTTCTTCTTCGACGAGCGCTATCGAAATTGCCTGTTCTTCTTCGTCGCTTCTACCATGTGGGGTGCTTGCACGTTGCTCTTGGATGGCTCCCAGTGTTCTTGGTCTTGTCGAGTGGTGGTTTGGGGATGGTTCTCGGAGGAGTGTCTTTCACGGTAGCTGGGTGGGCTAGCTACGTGAAGACGGCTCGCTGGCGGGCAGCGCGCAAGGTTGGCCCTTTCGGTGCTTCGGGCGGCAGCCCTGTGCGGTGGATGCAACGGTGTCTGGGCGGCTGATCCCGTTGTGTGGTGCTGGATTGTTCCCTCGGCCGTGTGGACGGTGAGGTCACCATCGTGGGTCACCTCGCCGTCTAGATCTGGGGACCCTGCTTTCTTCAGCCACTCTGTCTTTACAGACGAGGTCCATGTTATCTAGGTGAAAGCCTTGCCCCGACGGCTGTCGATGCCGGCGACGACGACGGCTTTGAACGCCGCTTTCCTCCATGGAGGCGTCATTGCAGATACGTGTTGATTTGTCCTTGGGTGCCGGGCGAAAGCCTTTGGTCCACTCTCTGGAGCAGGCGGTGATGAAGCCTTTACGCTCCTTCCTTCATGAAGGTGCCGTCTTAGGCACCCAAACTCTTTTGGTCGTTGGTGTGCTGGTTGGGCAGGGGTGCTCTCTTGTTGTGTTCATGGCTCCGGTTGGACGGTCGCGCTATTCGGTCTCTCTGGATCTTGGCTACATAGAGTAGGACTCCGTATTCTAGTGTGACTCGGTGTAGGTTGTAAGTCCAGGGACCTGACCACCTTTATAAGCGGGGTCCTGGACCTCAGATCGACAAGTCTGAAGCGATCAAGTCCTAAGAAATCCAGAAACACCAGATTCATAGTCGCCGGCTCCCCAGATAGGAGCCGGAACCCTGTAATCGAGATCAGTTCTAGAGCAATAAAGAGAAGCAGGAAGTAGGTCTTTACCTCTAATCAAGAGGGGCCGAACCTGGGTAAATTTGTGTCCCTAGGCGAGACTAACCTCTCCTACGTACTTCGTGTATCAATGGCCCCAGAACTCACCTTCCCAGAGGAAGGACTTGCCGTGACAACCCCACGACAGTTGGCGCCCACCGTGGGGCAGGAGATGCGTGGAGTTGAGATTGTGGGAGCCGCTCGCCGGGCCATGGAGAAACTCGCCATCGGGCGAGTCTACACTGATGAGCATGGAGAAACCGAGATCGATGACTCCGGCTGGACTCCAGAGATGGAGGAGGTCGACGAGGGTTATCAGCTTGTCTTTGGAGGGATCAACGTGTTCGTTGGCATGGTTTGCGCGTCGGGTCTTCGCGCTAACTCGGCGGAATCAGTATCAGAGCCAACAGCTGTTGTTGAGTCCGACGGCGAGGAGTCGGTCGGTACCTCAGAAGTCGGTATCATTGCCGAGCTAAAGGAACAACTTGCTGTCAACCATGAAAAGGAGTCGTTGGCAGAGCCACTTATGGAGCCAGATTACGACGCCGATTCAGAGTCTATCTTGCCCTTGTTCGAGGATCGGCTTGGGTATGGAATTGAAGAGGAGGATTACGCGGAGTCGCCAGTACGCGCCCGTGTTGTTGGAGTCTACATGTCTGGGAACGATGGAAATCAATTTGATCCAAGTCTACTGACAAAGGAAATCAATGCAATCAACGCAGCAGAACGGGCGGCCGAGTTAGCCAGCGCGCGTGCTACGATGGAGAGGCAACTAGCAGAAATCAACGAGGCAAACCGCAGATTAGCAGAAGAGCGGGCCCGGGTCCAGACTGAGGCCCAGGTTGTAAGGAGTCGCCAGGAGGAACTCACCTCTATTCAGCATCGCAGGGCGAGGAGTCGCCTGCGTGGCGGAGTCATCGTCAACCCTACTGCTTTGTTCAACACGCCCAATGGTCCAGGCGCAGGAGCCGGGCTAGGAAGCTCATCAGCTGCAGGAGGCGGCGCAGGAGGAGGAGCAACACCACCACCACCACCACCACCAGAGGGACCCGGCGGCAACGGTACCAACGGACCGCCACCTGAAGGAGGAGTCGGAGGAGGATCAACAGGTGGTATGGGACCTCCACCTGGCAGGTTTCGTACGCCAGAAGGGCATTACTCCAACCCAATGGACAACGTTCATGCGGCAACCATGAGGCTAGAGAACATCGAGATACCAGAAGGAGCAGCGGGACAGGAGACCCGCCGTGCTATTGAGATGTTGAAGACAACAATGACTCGGCAAGCTCTTTATCCAGCGTTTCCAGATGCAAGTAGGCTGCACTCGACACCGTTCAACTCGGGTACGAGGAGTCGGCATGACGAGTCTCACCCGGCCAATTCTACAAGCGCAAGGCATCGTGAACAAGAGAGGAACAGGGTCAACATACCAACTGCCTCACGAGATCAACTGGTGGTTGATGAAGCAAGACAGCGACGAGAGAGGGAGGCGGCCAGGGCATGGGAGGCGGAGAGGGACAGAGCCCTAGCTTGTCCAGATAACCAGCCTCAGCCAACCCGGGCGCACACAGAGGTGACTTTTCCTGGTACCTCTCCTTCACTAACAGGACCAGAGTGCCTGTCAGATGCCATCAGATCCGAGTCCTTCCCCAGCGACTTCAAGGAGCCACGCAAAGTTCCCAATTACGAGCCCAACATGGACCCGACTTCCTGGTTGGGTACATACGAGATGGCGATGAGTATCCGCAATGCCACAGGTAATCTGTGTGCCAAATTCATGTATCTTATGATGGAGGGAGCAGCCAAAGTGTGGATGCGGAACTTGCCTCCTAGATCAATCAATTCTTGGGAGCAGTTGAAGTCGGCTTTCATACAGAACTTCCAGGGAACATGCAAAAAAGCTTAGTACCATAGAGGACTTGGAGCGGTGTGTTCAGAGAAAGGGCGAGTCTGCAAGGCATTGGATGAAGCGGGTGTCGGAGATCATCAACTCATCGCAAGGACTCCCAACAATTTCAGTGCTAATGGCAATGGAGAGAAATTGCAGCTACAATCCCTTGAGCTGGAAGCTGGGTCGCATGAAGGAGAGCCTGAATCAAGGTATTCCCCTTATGATCGGCGAGATCATGGCAGGTGCTAATAAGCACGCTGCCACAGACAAAACAAAGGATCAGGAGGAAGGGCCTAAAGGACATGGTGGCAATGGTCAGAACCAGAATCAAAATCAAAACCAGAACCAGGGAAGTAACAAGCGGCCATATGGAGACAACTCTGACCTAGTGGCTAACACAAACACTGGGGTCAGACGCAAGGACAACAATTCTCAAGGGTATCAGGGACGTAGGCCGACCACAGAGGAGGTTCTGGCGAGTCCATGCCCTAAACACGCCAGAAACGGCAAGTGTGGTCACACCTTGGGATAGTGCGTGGATTTGCAGCGCGCCAGGCTCCCAGGACCAGGAAATAAAGGCAACAACAATGGATATAGGGGAAACAATGGTGATGGAGGACCCGGCAACCACGGTGGAGGAGCCGGCAATAACCCTAACCAACCTCAGGGAGGAGGTAACCAACAGGGCGGGTTCCAGCAGAACCCGAAGCAGCTTCACGATGTCAATGGGCAGTATTATGTCACAACTCGGCCACAGAACCCGAGTCGTGGCAGTTACCACGTCTTCGCAACAAGCACGTCCAAGCGTGCCAAGAAATTAAAGGTTAGAGCTGTCAATGCAGTGGAGCCGGCAATCCCACAGTGGCTCAGGTGGTCAGAGCAAACCATCACATGGAGTCGGGCAGATCATCCGCCAAGAGTCGACGACCCAGGGCAGCTGGCCTTGGTTGTGGCACCTCAAGTTGGGGGCTACACATTGAACAAAGTGCTCATGGATGGTGGAAGTAGTATCAACATCTTATATTATGACACATTCAAGAGGATGCAGCTGCAAGATAGGCAGCTAATACCCACTGAGACAGTTTTTCATGGAATCGTACCAGGGAAGTCAGCCAAGCCAATCGGTAAGATTTATCTTGAGGTTACTTTTGGCACAGTGGAGAATTTTCGTTCAGAGATTATGCCTTTTGAGGTAGTGGATCTTAAGAGTCCATACCATGCTCTCTTTGGTCGACCAGCATACTTTAAGTTTATGGCCAGACCATGCTATGTTTATTTGAAGCTCAAGATGCCAGGTCCAGCAGGAGTCATTACAGTTAATGGCAGCAGACAGATGGCATTGGAGTGTGAACTAGGAGATGCAGCTATGGCTGAGACAGCTTGTGCTCAAGAGGAGCTGAAATTTTACAAGGAGAACAGTGACCCGGAGGACAACTCGGTCCTTAAGAAGCCGGCCACAGAGGAGAAGATGAAATTCAAGTCAGCTCAGGATACAAAGCAAGTCGACTTTACCCCTGGTGATTCCTCCAAGCAGTTCACCATTGGGGCACACCTTTCTGATAAATAGGAAAGCGCGCTCGTCGAGTTCATCCGTGAGAACCGGGACGTCTTTGCATGGAAGCCATCGGACATGCCAGGAGTCCCGAGAGAACTTGCCGAGCACAGCTTACACGTTAACCCTAATGCAAGACCAGTTAAGCAAGGTTTGCGCAAGTTTCATGATGATAGGAGGAAGGCCATCAGAGAAGAGGTGGCCCGGCTCCTCGCAGCCGAGTTCATCAAGGAAGTCTTTCACCCAGAGTGGGTAGCCAATCCAGTGTTAGTGCCAAAGAAAACAGGAGAGTTGCGGATGTGCATCGACTTCACGGGTCTTAACAAGCATTGCCCTAAGGACCCGTTTGCATTGCCTTGTATTGACCAGATCATTGACTCCACAGCGGGTTACAGTTACTTTGTTTTTTGGATGCCTATTCAGGGTACCACCAGATCAGACTCAACATAGAGGATGAGCTGAAGACGTCTTTCATCACGCCCTTTGGAGCATTTTGTTATACAACAATGCCCTTTGGACTCAAGAACGCAGGAGCTACATATCAGAGGTGCATCCAGAATTGTTTGAAAGAACAGATTGGAAGGAATATTCACGCTTATGTGGATGATGTAGTTGTCAAGTCTCAGAAGGCCGACTCTCTGATAGCAGACCTGACAGAAACCCTTGATAACCTGCGCAAGTACAAGATGAAACTCAACCCAACCAAGTGTGTTTTTGGAGTCCCTGCAGGCAAACTCCTAGGCTTCATTGTTTCAGAGAGATGCATTGAAGCAAACCCAGAGAAAATCAAGGCCATTCACAATCTGCAGAAGCCAACTTGTCTAAAGGACGTTCAGAAACTCGCTGGTTGTGTAGTAGCTCTCAGCAGATTCATCTCAAGACTCGGGGAGAAGGCGGGTCCTCTCTACCAACTCTTGAAGAAGTCAGACAAATTCATATGGGACAAAGAGGCCGATGATGCCTTTGAGAACTTGAAGAAAACCCTATCATCAGCACCAGTACTTGCAGCTCCTACAGATAAGGAGCCCATGCTATTATATGTGGCTGCCAATGAAAGGGTGGTCAGTGCAGTAGCAGTTGTGGAACGATCAGAGGATGGAAAAGAGTATCCAGTGCAGAGGCCTGTTTACTACATCAGTGAAGTCCTCACAGAGTCAAAGCAAAGGTACCCTCAATGGCAGAAGCTAGTCTATGGAGTTTTCCTTCGCAAGTAGGAAGCTTAAGCATTATTTCCAAGAGCATCCAATCAAGGTGGTGAGTTCAGCACCGCTAGCTTATATCATACGCAACAGAGATGCAACAGGTCGAGTCGCCAAGTGGGCAATCGAGTTGGGTCTATATTACGTACGAGCCCAGGACAGCAATCAAATCTCAAGCTTTGGTCGACTTTGTCAACGATTGGACTGATTGCACATCCTCACCGAGTTCACCTTGCACCAAATATTGGACAATGCACTTCGACGGGTCCAGACAGCTAGAGGGCTCAGGAGCCGGCGTGGTCTTAACTTCACCAAAAGGAGATAAGTTGGCATATGTCCTCCAGTTACATTTTGATTGTACAAACAACATGGCAGAGTATGAGGCTTTGCTACACGGCCTGCGTCTGGCCAAGCAGATGAACATCAAGCGTATCAGGTGCTTTGGAGACTCGGATCTTGTAGCCCAGCAAGTATCTGGAACCTGGGACTCGAAGGATGCAAACATGGCGGCTTATAGAAGAGCAGTCGAACAGATAGCCGGGTTCTTTTCTGGTTATCAAGTGGAGCATATTGACAGACGCAAGAACGAGGCCGCAGATGCATTATCACGACTCGGCTCTCGTTGAGAGAAAGTACCCCCAAATGTATTTGTGGATGAACTTCACCACCCATCAGTCAAGTTGCCCTCAGAGGAGGAGTTAGCCTCGCCAGATCCAGAATCGGCACTGGTGGCAGCTGTACGAGCAATACCAGCATGGACAGAGCCCTACCTTGCATATCTCCATAGGGGTGAACTCCCACAGGATGAAGTCAAACAGAGACAGCTCATCAGATGATGCAAGTCCTACACAGTCATTGATGGCGAGTTGTACAGAAGGAGTGTCACTGGAGTCTACCAGAGGTGTGTGTCTCCAGAAGAGGGCAGGCAAATATTGCAAGAGATTCATGCAGGTGATTGTGGTCATCATGCATCCACTAGATCCTTGGTGTCAAAAGCTTTCAGGAACGGGTTCTTTTGGTTAACAGCACATCTGGACGCAGAAAAGATAGTACGAGTTTGTGATGGATGCCAAAGGTATGCAAGGCAAGACCACGTGCCAGCCCAAGAGCTCAGAACTATTCCTATCACTTGGCCGTTTGCAGTTTGGGGGCTCTATATGGTGGGTCCTTTCTCAAAGTCGCCCTGTCAGAAGACCCATCTGCTAGTAGCAGTAGACAAGTTCACCAAGTGGGTGGAAGTCGAGCCCGTCAGCAGAGTCGATGGAGCATCAGCAGTGAGATTTTTCAGGAAAATAGCAACACGCTTTGGATATCCTCACAGCATCATTACAGATAATGGTACCAACTTATCAGTTGGAGAGATGGCCAAGTTCTGTGGTGAGAACAACATCAGACTCGACCTAGCCTCAGTGGCACACCCACAGTCCGATGGACAAGCAGAGAGGGCAAATCAGGAGTTGCTGAAGGGAATTAAGCCTCGGCTCCGAGTCCCCTTACTAAGAGCCGCCGGGTGTTGGGTTGAGGAGCTGCCAGCAGTACTCTGGAGTATAAGGACGACTCCTAACAGATCTACTGGATTCACACCTTTCTTCATGGTGTATGGAGCAGAAGCCGTCCTGCCAAGCGACTTGTTGCACGACTCGCCACGAGTCGCCAATTATGTCGAGACAGAGAATGAACTCGCTCGCCAAAACTCGGTCGACGCACTTGAGGAAGCAAGGGAGTTAGCCCTTGAGAGATCAGCAGTCTATTAGTAGGACTTGCGGCAATATCACGCACGCAGAATCAAGACTCGGACTTTCCAGGAAGGCGACTTAGTGCTTCGCCTTGTCCAAAACAGGGAAGGGATGCACAAGTTATCTCCACCGTGGGAGGGACCGTTCGTCATAAGCAAGAACTTACACAATGGGTCGTACTATCTAATGGATGTACGAGAGCCAGCAAGTGAAAGTAAAGGAGCTGACACAGCTCATACGCTAGATCCCTATGCAGAGGCAAAGAGGCCATGAACATAGCTCAGTTACGCCCTTATTATACTTAAGTTGTAATAGTTCTATGAGTTGAAAGGCAAAGAGCCCAGTGAGCCATGCCTAAATGTAATCAACTTGTTATGATCAAAGGAAATAAAGCCGGCTTCTGTGAACATGAGTTCTTTTAGTCGGGTCACCCAGTGAGTGCACTTTATTTTTTAACTTTGATCATCAGGTTCTTGGGGGCTTGCTTTTCAGAGAAAAAAGTCAAGGCTTAGACTCTTGAACCCGGCACAGTAGCCAAACTTTTCCTAATTTTCTCGCTGGTAAGTTAGATGCATCCTGCACAATATGGCCAATCTACAGGCATGACTCGTCTCCGGCTCTTATGGATCCTAAGGGACATGAGGTGTCAGGAGCCTGTCAGCACAAGCTGTAAGATAAGTCATGCAGGGCCTACTTATTCGTCAGTGGATAATTAGATGGGTTATAAGAACCACAAAATGACTTGCATAGATAATACATATCAAGTCTCACAGATTAACAAGCAAGTCATTACAAGCCGATCGACACAATTTCAGAACAAGTAGTTCAAAAAGACCTAAAAAGGTTTTGCACCAGCAGTGCATCATTACAAAGTTTAAAATACCAGTAGCACATCATTACACAAATTCAAAAGTCATCCAAGGGATGATCCTCTGGAGGAGTCGACTTCTCAGCCGGAGTTGGGGAGTCCTTCTTCACAGGAGACTTGTCTTTTGTTTGAGCAGCAGAGGCAGGAGCCGGCTTTACAGGAGGCTTGGTGGCGACTCTCTTAGTCTGAAAACCGGTGCCTCTAGGACTCTTCATGTGTTTAGCCAGCTCTTCTTGTTTCTGGGCATCGCCAGAGATAGCTCTTGAAGGAGTGGGCGCAGCAGGAGTCTTTAATGTAGGCTCGGCACCAGGAACAGGAGCCGCTGGCGATGAGGAACTCGGCCCAGAAGAAGAGGGGACACCAGCTGGGTCCTGTGAGGGGCGGCCAAATTACACTATCTCAGGAGTCTCTGGAGCAACCCTTTTGTTCTCCAAGTCATAGTGATGAACCCATACCTCAGGGTCCGTCTTGTTGGCAATTTCACAAGCGTATGGCCGCACCAGCTTTTCCTCAGCCTTGAAGTCATCTTGGGTAAAGGGTCTGCCATCCTCATGTTGTTCTGGCTTTCCCATAGTAAGCAGTGCCCGCTCCAAGACAGTGGGATAATAACTGTGAGCTAGGGCAAGGATTCTGATGGATGCTCTCCTCAAAGAAGATTGCTTCCACAGCCGCATGTACCCTGGTGCCCTAGACAACTCATCGACCAGACGCTCAGGTTCTTTGGGGCACTTGCCCTTAGCATTCAGATATTTCACCACAGCACCACTAGTACAGAAAAGCCTATCAGTGGCGCACCGTTTTTTAATTCTGTGGCGCACGGCCGGTACGCCACTGAATCGCCGCCACTAAATTTTTTTCTGTGGCGCACCTCCTCCGTGCGCCACAGAAATATTTCTGTGCTGCACCCACCCACTGTGCGCCACAGAAATATTTCGGTGGCGCACCATCCCCACCGTGCGCCACAGAATTTTTTTGAATTTCAAAAAAAAGGGCGGCCAGATCTAGATCTGGATCTGGCCAGATCTAGATCTGGTCGCCGGAATTTCGTTTCGTTTCGTTTCATTTTTTTGGAGGCCGTAGATGGGTGGAGGAGGGAGTCGCCGGAGGTTGGTAGAGGATGGTGGTCGCCGGAGTTCGCCGGAGAGGAGGAGGAGGTCGCCGGTGGTGGAGGAGGTCGCAGGAGGTGGAGGTCGCCGGGGTGGAGGAGGAGGTCACCGGAGGTTGAGGTCGCCGGGGTTGTGGAGGTGGTCGCCGGAGTTGTGGAGGAGGTCGCCGGAGGTGGAGGTGGAGGTGGAGGTGGAGGTGGAGGTGGAGGTGGAGGTGGAGGAGGAGTAGAGAAGATGTGGAGGAGAGGAGAAGAGATGGAGGAGGGAGGAGAAGGGGAGAGAAGTGTAGAGGAGAAGGGAAGAGGGAAAGGAAGAGGAGAAGTGGAGGGAGAAGGAGAAAAGGGAAAAGAGAGGGAGAAGGGGGCTGGCGGGATTCAAAATTTTGAATCCCGCCCAAAAATTCTGTGGCGCACCAATGCCAAGGATGCGCCACGGAATTATTGGGCGGGATTCAAAATTTCGAATCCCGCCCAATAATTCTGTGGCGCACCAATGCCAAGGATGCGCCACAGAACTATTGGGCGGGATTCAAAATTTCGAATCCCGCCCAATAATTCTGTGGCGCATCCTTGGCATTGGTGCGCCACAGAATGTTTTCCCTTTTTTTGATTTTTTTTATTTTGCTGGGAAAATTCTTCTGTTGGCCCTAACTTTTTTTTGGTTTGGAATTTGAGGATTCTGTGAATTGCTGACCGGGTAAACCCGTCAGCAGAGTCGACGGAGCATCAGCAGTGAGATTTTTCAGGAAAATAGCAACACGCTTTGGATATCCTCACAGCATCATTACAGATAATGGTACCAACTTATCAGTGGGAGAGATGGCCAAGTTCTGTGGTGAGAACAACATCAGACTCGACCTAGCCTCAGTGGCACACCCACAGTCCAATGGACAAGCAGAGAGGGCAAATCAGGAGTTGCTGAAGGGAATTAAGCCTCGGCTCCGAGTCCCCTTGCTAAGAGCCGCCGGGTGTTGGGTTGAGGAGCTGCCAGCAGTACTCTGGAGTATAAGGACGACTCCTAACAGATCTACTGGATTCACACCTTTCTTCATGGTGTATGGAGCAGAAGCCGTCCTGCCAAGCGACTTGTTGCACGACTCGCCACGAGTCGCCAATTATGTCGAGACAGAGAATGAACTCGCTCGCCAAGACTCGGTCGACGCACTTGAGGAAGCAAGGGAGTTAGCCCTTGAGAGATCAGCAGTCTATCAGCAGGACTTGCGGCAATATCACGCACGCAGAATCAAGACTCGGACTTTCCAGGAAGGCGACTTAGTGCTTCGCCTTGTCCAAAACAGGGAAGGGATGCACAAGTTATCTCCACCATGGGAAGGACCGTTCGTCATAAGCAAGAACTTACACAATGGGTCGTATTATCTAATGGATGTACAAGAGCCAGCAAGTGAAAGTAAAGGAGCTGACACAGCTCATCGCTAGATCCCTATGCAGAGGCAAAGAGGCCATGGAACATAGCTCAGTTACGCCCTTATTATACTTAAGTTGTAATAGTTCTATGAGTTGAAAGGCAAAGAGCCCAGTGAGCCATGCCTAAATGTAATAAACTTGTTATGATCAAAGGAAATAAAGCCGGCTTCTGTGAACATGAGTTCTTTTAGTCGGGTCACCCAGTGAGTGCACTTTATTTTTTAACTTTGATCATCAGGTTCTTGGGGGCTTGCTTTTCAGAGAAAAAAGTCAGGCTTAGACTCTTGAACCCGGCACAGTAGCCAAACTTTTCCTAATTTTCTCGCTGGTAAGTTAGATGCATCCTGCACAATATGGCCAATCTACAGGCATGACTCGTCTCCGGCTCTTATGGATCCTAAGGGACATGAGGTGTCAGGAGCCTGTCAGCACAAGCTGTAAGATAAGTCATGCAGGGCCTACTTATTCGTCAGTGGATAATTAGATGGGTTATAAGAACCACAAAATGACTTGCATAGATAATACATATCAAGTCTCACAGATTAACAAGCAAGTTATTACAAGCCGATCGGCACAATTTCAGAACAAGTAGTTCAAAAAGACCTAAAAAGGTTTTGCACCAGCAGTGCATCATTACAAAG